>JAODTV010000016.1:13869350-13879961 GCA_025399955.1 Galeichthys feliceps
AGTCTACAAAAACATTTCCACTAATATTATAACATTTTAGGGCTTTGGGATATTGACTATAGAGTGCACAGCAACTACACACACACACACACACACACACACACACACACACACACACACACACACACAGGCATGGGAAAGTTTTCATGTGGGTCAGAGGCAGCTATCAGTCTGAACATCTCACTATTCAGCCATTTTGAGAAGAATCCTCAGGACAGAGTAACAGGAGCAACCGGATCTGCGCGCGCACACACACACACACACACACCATTTAGTTTTTTAGCGTTTCGATCTTTCATTCTACAAGAAGTGCTTACTGAAAACAGTGTGTGTGTGTGTGTTGAACCAGAGACACTAAAACAGCACTTAACATTGACTGTGTGCATTTTCAGGCAGTGAGGTCATTATACCGAAGTCTAATGAAGGCTTCTCAGCAGTAGTCTCTAGCGCCACCTTATTTCCTGCTTTCTCACACACACACACACACACACACACACACACCTCCCACTCCATCAGCTAATAGGAGGCAAATTCCTCCTCTCTTCACTCCTCCCAAATTCCTCAGCCAGCGAGGACGTACAGGAACGCCTCTTAAATCAATGGCTTGTTACAGCTCTCTCTCTCTCTCTCTCTCTCTCTCTCTCTCTCTCTGTGTGTGTGTTTCAGGCTGGTAAACAAGCCTGCGTGGTTGGACGTACATACACAGGCCTATAATTAACTGAGGAGACGCCAGGCAGCCTGAGCCGGCACACTGCCAGCACGGATCAGGCCCTAATTACCAACACTGTCTCTGATAGAACACCACACACACACACACACACACACACACACACACACACACACACACTTACTTCTAAAAGGATCATGCAGTCACAGCACCATTACCAACACCTCCGAGACTTACTCCGAGTCTAATTCCACTGAGTACCAGCATAAACACCTGTAGTCTGTAATCTCTCGCTCTAATTCAAGATTCAAGATTGCTTTATTGTCATTGTGTAAGATACACAACGAAATTTCAGCTCACTGCTAGAACCCGCTCGGTTCTAAAGGAACCTGTGTTATGGTCCAGCACTGTTCCAACATCACCACCATGCTCTTTCCAACCCTTTCTTAGCTCAAGTCATGATTGTAAGGTCCATGACTCTCGGAGTGGGGTCTGTAACTGTAATCCTGCTCCAGAGGTGAAAACCACAAGCCACAATCATCAGAGTCCTGGCTGAAAATAATCTCAACTGAAATCTGGGTTCCAAGGGTGGAACCGTCAGATACTTAATAATCAGTCTGGAAATAGCCAAAATATTATTGCATGCACTTGAAGAATGACATTATTCAATTTTACTTCCAGAGACTGCGAGTGTTTTCTTTCTGTCTCAATAAACAGGGAGGGGGAGGGGGGCGGACACCCCCTGACTTTTGCAAAACAAACGTTTTCGTTTAGTATGTAGTCTCTATTTCACTGTGATTCGACACACTACCTACAGCGCACTACTCTTTCCAAATTCCACCGCACTGCCGCACTACACACATCGGCGAGACACGGCCCATTTCTCAGTTGATCATTTTACTATTAATTCGCATGCGTCTTTTCAGAATCAGAGGAACGTAGATAGATATCAAGCGAAAAAACAAGTCCAGCACGAAGCCTCCATATAATGCTCCTGTAATAACTAACCATTAGCTAAGATTTCTTAGCAGAGCTCCATACTGAAGAGAATATGGTAAAGCATCGACCTGATTTTTAATGGCTTTTGCGACCGTATATACGAACGACGTCCAAGTACCACCACAGGGAACCCGATCGTAAGTGCAAGGCAACGTATCTCAAACACCTGACCTCTGGATAACGAAATTTGTAACTTTGTTTACATAAGATAAATGGGTTTTTATCCAGCGCTCATTTTTAATTTGCTTTTTTTTTTTTTAAATAACGTGGGATTATTTACTAACACTAACAGCCCTTGGCATTAAGAACAACAGCAGAGAGTCTCTGACGGGTGCATGAGTTTTTCCTCTTGAACACGAGTATTACATCGAACGTCAAACACCGTACACCATGAAAACGAAAGAAAACAAAAACATAACATGGTTGTAAACAAATACACAATTTTGCAGAGTAATGTTTACAGACCACATTCTGAACACCTCACTCCACTCAACCAAGGACCAACCAAACCTCTACAAATTTGCCAAACGTGCGCCATTAACCTCCGCGCTCAAAGTCCCGTATGAAACCACAGTTCAACCAATGCACCGAACACAAACAAATCACGCTCAATAAATAAACAGCACACAAACTTGACACTGTGCATGAATGATACATCAGGATGGCGGACAGCAAAGCTTTATAACGTACCGCGCTAAACCTCTGACGGAGACAACACAGGAGTGAACGTCTGTAGCATAACAAATACAGCTTCCTGGGTGGATAGCTCCGTCCCAGAACATGAATAATGAGCGACAGCTCTGGCCGACACTTACTAACACATTTTACACTCATCGGGAGCATACCCAGAGCAGCCTGGGGAGCAGGTGGGGGTTAGGTACCTTGCTCAAGGGCACTTCAGCCATTCCTGCTGGTCCAGGGAATAGAACTTGCAACCTTTTGGCCCTAAAGCTACTTCTCTAACCATTAGGCCATGGCTTTCCTGATTAGTCAATTTGTTGTTGCTGTCCACCCCCAAAAGAAACCAGAAACACTCAACTGGGACGCACACTAACTAACAAATGCTAGCTCAAATATTTACGATTTGTCCACTCCTGTTTTCCAGCAGCCTTGGCATCGAGTCGTTGAGCAACATTTATGAAAACCATAACAGAACTAGATCCCATGTAAATATAATAAACAACAACAAATAAGGTCGTACATACAGTACGTCGTGATAGCAGTGGACCAAAAAATTCCTCCATGAAACCCATCTGTAAAACCTAAAACGTCTTGCTTATGTTTAATTTTATTTGTTTGAACCAAAAACCATAAAAACAGTCTCAAGGCAAGCGTTCGGGGTGAAGGAGGGACTTATCGGCTCAGACAAGCGAAACACCCGTCCTGCTGTTAACATTGCCCGTAGCGCTCTGGAACACACCTCATGCTCCGACTTAACAAATCCTCTCACGCCTCACGTGTGTGTGTGTGGGTGTGTGGGTGAGCATGTGCAAGTGAATGTATCTGCCTCTGGGCAAAGGTGTTCACGTCACTGAAACATGCGTGGCTTAGACTGGTTGTGTGCAACCTAAAACCAGCACCTGAGGTGAAAAATGAGCCTTCGAGCGTGCACAATGTCCGCGTATCTGCTCTTGTGAAGGTCACACTCCAGATTAGCACCACTGTCCACCTCTATTTGTTTAACTAATGGGGGAAAAATACGGGCAAATAATAAAATTTTCCTTCTCCACGAATGACCTTTAAAAACAGATAAGAGGGCCTGCTTAATGCAGCTTACTTTTTCTGAAAAGGAAAATCCTCTACTCACACACACACACACACACACACACACACACACACACACACACAATGTAGAAATGCCTTCCAGTACTGCTCAGCCTTTTCTCCCCCAAACACTTCAAGCACACAGGTCTCCAACAGCTTGATCGACGATCGGTTAAAGTGTTCCTTCGCCACAAACAGCTCGTTGTGGTATTGGCTCGGCGCTGTGGGAAAAGGTCACTGGAAATAAATTTCTCTTGGGGTGCGTAAGGACCTGGAGTTGTGTGTGTGTGCCAAGTCTATCCTGATTGACAGGATTAGAGCAGGAAGCCAGTGTGTATCATTTGTGCTGTTTCCATGTGCTCACATGTACACATCTGGATCTCTCTCTCATTGTACAATTTTAACCAACATGTTTTCCAATCTTCAGCTGTCCATTTTCGGGGACCTTACACCCAGTGGAGCATCAGGTTCCTGTTCCTGGTTGACAGGATTCCTGTTCCCTTCTCCTGCACGTCCTCCTGAAGATTTGTTCATTCTGACATGCTTTTCTGCTCACCACGGTTGCACAGGGTGCTTATTCCAGTTGCTGTAGCCTTCCTTAATCGATCTTCTCTGATTAAACACGATGTTTCTGCCTGCAGAACTGCCGGGATTGTTACCTCTGTAAAACTTTGTTGGAGGAGGTTATGTTTTCGCCTCTGTTTGTTTGTCCATTCTCAACGGAACTCGAAAAGTAGTGAACGGATTTGGATGGAACTTGGAGGAAAGGTGGGCCATGGGCCAAGGAACAATTGATTAGATTCTGATGCACATCTGGATATGTGGCTTAGCGGCGGTAAACATTATCGAGTTCCCTTCTAGTTACCCAACATGCTAGGTAAAATTGTAGAGAGAGTGATAAAGAGCGGGATGGATGGATGGATAGAGAGAGGGATGGATGGATGGATGGACAGAGAGGGACAGAGAGCTAGAGAGGGATGGATGGATGGATAGAGAGAGGGACAGAGATAGAGAGGGATGGATGAATAGAGAGAAAGGGATGGATAGAGAGGGATGGATGGATGGATGGATGGAGGGACAGAGAGAGGCATAGATGGACAGAGAGGGATGGATGGATGATAGAGAGGGATGGATGGATAGAGAGAGGGATGGATGGACAGAGAGGGATAGATGGAGGGATGGATGGATAGAGAGAGGGACAGAGAGAGGGATAGATGGACGATAGAGAGGGATGGATGGATAGAGAGAGGGACAGATGGACAGAGAGGGATAGATGGATAGAGAGAGGGACAGATGGACAGAGAGGGATAGAGAGAGGGATGGATGAATGTTCGAGAGGGATGGATGGATAGAGAGAGGGACAGAGAGAGGGATGGATGGATAGAGAGGAATAGATGGATGGATGGAGAGGGATGGATGGATAGAGAGAGGGACAGAGAGATAGAGAGGGATGGATGGATGGATAGAGAGCGGGACAGAGATAGAGAGGGATGGATGGATAGAGAGAGGGACAGAGAGATAGAGAGGGATGGATGGATAGAGAGAGGGACAGAGAGAGGCATAGATGGACAGAGAGCGGGATAGAGAGAGGGATGGATGGATAGAGAGAGGGATAGATGGACAGAGAGAGGGATAGATGGAAGGATGGATGGATAGAGAGAGCGACAGAGAGAGGGATAGATGGACGATAGAGAGGGATGGATGGATAGAGAGAGGGACAGAGAGAGGGATAGATGGATGGATGAATGTTAGAGAGGGATGGATGGATAGAGAGAGGGACAGAGAGAGGGATGGATGGATAGAGAGAGGGATGGATGGATCCAGATGGGGAAGCCATGACCTAATGGTTAGAGAAGCAGCTCTGGGACCAAAAGGTTGCTGGTTCGATTCTCTAGACCAGCAGGAATGGCTGAAATGCCTTGAGCAAGGCACCTCACCCCCAACTGCCCCCCAGGCTGCTCTGGGTATGTAGTACGTCACTCTGGATAAGAGCGTCTGCTAAATACCTGTAATGTAATGTCATTTTGTTTGTTGCTGTTATTCGCACCATTCTGTGTAAAGACGTCTGATGTTTGATGAACGTTAAGCTCTTGACAAGCATGTGCATGATTTCACGCACTGCACAGCTGCCACGTGACTGGCTGATGAGTTCATTCCCATTGAATTACTGTGCATGTGTACAGGTTATAGCACACCACACTGTAAGCAGTGGCATTGTAGAACTCAGTAGTCAGTTTAGTTAATTATCTATAAGATCTCTCGATGCAGTCCTGTGCAAAAGTCTTGGGCACATGTAAAGAAATGGGTGGCACTGTAGGACTGCTGCTGAGTGTACGATATTAAAAGATGCTTTCATATACGCAGTATTTAATTTGCACACACGCTCGCATCAGCTCTATACAATAATTATTCATCATCATATTCAAAAGTCAGTTCTTTTCCAACTTATTTATTTAAATAGTCATGACCTCTTTAAGATTAGGGGTTAAAAAAAATCCAAAAGCCCTTAAATTGAAGTAGTCTCTCACTATTTCCATTCACACACCCACACACACACCCTGGGCTCCTGTATCTCCTAAAAGGACTGTGTGTAAATTATGGATGTGCAGAGACATGAAAGAAATGGATTTAAGTGATAAATGTAGAGGTTGTGTGCGTGCGTGTGTGTGCATGTGTGTGTGTGAGAGAGAGTGAGCATGCGAGAGAGAACATGGAGAAGAGAGAAGAAGACACATTTTGAAGCGGTTGTGCTAAATTCGAGCCGACACGGCATTACTAATCCCTCGCCGGCCCAAAAACAAACCCGATTCACACAAAGGCTACTATACGTTTGTATTCGCAAGCGCAAAAAAGTAATTGAATAAGAACAAAATAATAAGAATTCATCGAGTGTTGGAGGAAATCTGAGAAACTGGCATGTCTGTCCTGAAGCCCAGACGGATTTATATCTGCCACAGAGAGTTAGAAGTGTAATAATGCCTTCCACAGGCACTGCGTTCGTCCCCCGTCTTCTCCAAACAACACAGCCGCGCAGCAAAACACAAAAAGCCAGACACAAACACGACAGACGATAAATAAACGTGTGGAGCACCTGCACTTCTTCTATTGTGCGTCATCTATTACTGTGAATACATGTCTCGGGGCTTCATGTCTTCTAGCTTCGATACTTGGAGGAGGGTCCTTTTCTTCTACGTTACATTTAATTTAAAATTTTTAAAGAAAACATTTATGAACATGAGGAATTCTCAAATGATAATGATCGGTCAGAAGGTGACGATTCGGTTAATATAACCACACAGCTCGGATTAGTAGTTCTGTCTCTCATGTTAACGAGAGGTTCATATATTAATGCGCTCCTTTTAATACGTGGTCATTTCTATAGTAACAGCTCATACACAGGAACTTCTACAGCAGAGACTTTGTATGATAAATGGATTTTTTATTTTTTAAATGTGCATCTTGAGTGTCAGCACTCTAACGGCCTAGGTGACTTGCAAAGTTTTGCAGCAAGACATTAAGATAGACAAGTTCACATGGTTTGGTTTCTCAGTAAAATGACAAGCTGCGTTTGAGAGTGCACGAGAGACAGACAGAGAGCGAGAGACAGAGAGAGAGCGAAAGTGAGAGCGAGAGAGAGCGAAAGCTCGAGAGTGCGCGAGAGCGAAAGCGCGAGACAGTGCGAGAGAGCGAAAGCGCGAGACAGTGCGAGAGAGCGAAAGCGCGAGAGAGAGCGAAAGCGTGAGAGAGAGCGAAAGCGAGAGAGAGAGCGAAAGCGCGAGAGAGCGAAAGCACGAGAGAGCGCGAGAGAGATCGAAAGCGTGAGAGCGCGAGAGAGAGCAAAAGCACAAGAGAGCGAGAGAGAGAGCGAAAGCACGAGAGAGAGGGGGAGAGAGAGCAAAACCGCAAGAGAGCGCGAGAGAGAGCGAAAGCACGAGAGAGCACGAGAGAGATCGAAAGCGCGAGAGAGATCGAAAGCGCGAGAGAGCACGAGAGAGAGCGAAAGCGCGAGACACCGAAAGCGCGCGAGAGAGCGAAAGCGCGAGAGAGAGGGAAAGTGCGAGAGAGCGAGCAAGCTGTTTTCCACCAACAGGAAATGGCTTCTTGAACCGATTCCATTCAGGATTCTTTGAAACTTGGTGCCAGATAGTAAACTGGCCCACGTTCTGACCAGTTTTGAGCGGAACCGTTATAATCAAGGACGCATCATGAATTGTGTTATGGGATGCACAACAGGAGTAAACAGTAGCAGCAAGATGGCGGAGTGCATTGATTCTATCTATCCATCTGCCTATCTGGTATATCACTACAGGGACTTGGCCGCGATGACGGCGTTCCTTCCAGCCATCAGAGTTTCTCGGTAAGAGTTACAGTCGTGGTTTCCTGTTGCTTTCTATTGGATTATTATAAAGCTTTTTTTCTCCTCTCAACCATTCACACACACATTCACACTGATGGGTAATTTAGAGCCACCAGTTAACCTAACTGCATGTCTTTGGACTGTGGGAGAAACCGGAGCACCCGGAGGAAACCCACGCAGACACAGGGAGAACATGCAAACTCCACGCAGAAAGGCCCCCGTCGGCCGTGACGCTCAAACCCGGAACCTTCTTCTTTCGTTCCAGTTTTTTTCTTCAGATGTATCCTTTTCCATTGCAGCGCTCCGCTTCCTCTCCAAACTAATGACACGCCCACTGATATTATCTTGGTTTGCGCTGGAAAAACCAGCTATATTTGGGTTCCAGGTGGGAATCAACTTTTTAGGTTCCGAACCAATTTATATTTGGGTTTCATGGTGGTTTTGGGTGAGCGAGAGAGAGAAAGGAGGAGATGCTGGTGAGGGAACAACTGTTTATCGAGCACTTCTTTGGCATGGATTATTTTTGTATCACCATATGATCAATCGTGCGTTATTCCTTACTTGAGGAACTTCCTCGAGTTTTAAAAGCATTTCAATGTCTCTCCATTCAGATTGATTCATTTTCCTGAGCAGCAGCTCGAGCAGGAATTGAATCAGAATCCTTGATTTATCATCGCGAAGAAAAAACTGCTTATGTTATGTTACAACTGCACGGATAAGCAGAAAGGCACCAGTATACTTTTCTATTATTCCTTATCTAATGTTAAGTACAATAAATACGGCATGTTTGAGAAGCCACAAAAAAAAAAAAAAAAAAAACCCAAGAGTTCTCCGAGAGCACAATATACCCCGCTTGTAACTATGCCATAACTCTGGTAAAATGCGACTGAATTGAACGAAATTACAATATGCGTATTACCGACATACAACAAAGAATCCTGCCAAGTTTTGTGAAATTCCTCCAAAAATTGTGAGAGGAGTTGATTTCAGAAGGTGAGCACCCTTCCCGGGATGGACAGACGGAAGGAAGGAAGGAAGGAAGGAAAGAAAGAAAGAAAGAAAGAAAGAGAACGAAATCGCCACGACATAATCCCCCTTCGGGCCTTTCGGCCAGCGGGAGATAAAAACAGTAATGAAGACATTAACGCTGTGAAGTAGCCAAGAAAAGATATAAGCAAATTAAAACTGAGGTTTTGTCTTTTCAAATCTTAAATATTCCTGAAGAAGCTTTGCACACTGAAATTTGCAAGCTCCTCACAAAACTACTTGTTTGAGGAAACAAAATTAATTTGAAATAAAATCTTGTTAAAAATTGTAATTATATTCCTTTTGACTGGCAGTGTATCATCATGTTGACTGATCATCATGTTGTTTGTACATGATCTTGTATAATTTGTTAATCCAATGAGATGTTCACTCCTGTACACGGTTGCAGTTAGAACTCTCACTCAGTGTGGATTGTTACAGACTCCAGAGCATGTGATACTGTAGGAGGCTACAGCCTGGAATATAGCCCATGTGCTGTTTTGGCATAAAAAATACTCCACGCTGCTCTGCACAGTGCAGGCATCTGATGTAAAAGAACACTGATTAACATCATGGGAGCGTTTTGGGGTGGCGCCTCTGAGGTCTGGTGTAAAATGGGTTTAAGCTGGGCTTCAAATTGAAAAAATAGCCTAGGCTAATGAATTTTGAGCTTGTTTAAAATTGAACTCCATTATCACAGACCCTGGAACCCCATCTGTGTCTCAGGCAACCCCACAAATTTGACGACCCATGCAAAAATATTTATTGTGATAAGTTAATCGCAGTAAAAACGATCATGATATGCAGATAAACAGAGAATGTTTTCAATATTTAGTTGCTGTTGGGTAAAATTAAATATTTCCCTCATTTATTTCCTTGTCGTCTTTAATGTTGATCAGCAGTTCAAGTGCTGCCTATTAGAGTAAGCACCCTTCAGTTCGGGTATTCCACACATTTCCTCTCTTCCTCATTAACTCCTGTTACCCCCTTTAAAAACTCACAATCGTGAAACTAAACACCCCTATTAACCCCAGTTAATGTGAAAATATTTAGATGAACCACACGGCACTTAGAAATCTGTTTGAGGACGTATGAATATGCATGAGCATGCAAACGAACTCATTATTATGCATGACGGGCTTCCTGTAAGATACACGGCAGTGGCCTGAAGCGCATCTCAGAAGATAGCTTCCAGGTGAGATTGTTTTTTGTCTCCCTGCCAGCCACCCGAGGGAGGCATCCTGACACAACCTGAATGACCGGCTTTTATCTCATGGCCCAGGTGTTGCCAATTACATCCACAGCCATGTCATCATGCCAAATGGAGCGGCCTCAGGATGCACTGAAAGGTGCTGTAATTCACATTCAAGGCTTCAGAAATACGAGGAGAAAGAGAGCTTTGTCTTTACTCTTGCACAGCAAAACGGCAAGTCCCCTACAGAGTGCACTACCATATCCTGTACATGACAGAGGTTGTCAGGGGTTCACAGAGGAACCAAAAACCTTTAGCGGAAGTGCTTACTTTATTTTTTTAAAGAAGAAGAAAAAGTCTTTATTTGTCACATGTACATAAGCACAGCGAAATTCCTCCTCTGCATTTAACCCATCTGAAGCAGTGAACACACATGCACACAAGTGAGCAATGAGCACACACACATACGCAGAGCAGCGGGCAGCTATGCTACAGCACCCGGGGAGCAGTTGGGGGTTAGGTGCCTTACTCAAAGGCACTTCAGCCATGATACAGAAGGAGGGGAAAGTGCTGTTCATTCACTCCATCCACATTTTCCCTGCCAGT
>JAODTV010000016.1:14308532-14319306 GCA_025399955.1 Galeichthys feliceps
TCATTAAAATTCTGTAAAGCTGCTTTGCGACAATGTCTATTGTTAAAAGCGCTATACAAATAAACTTGACTTGACTGGCCATGGGCCTTGTATCAAGGCTGTGGGATGGTTCCCAACCCGGCACACTCGGTTGCCACTGTGCCCACCAGAGCTTTGTCTCTCAACTGAGACTCTGCCAGCTCCAGCTCCTTTTGAACACTCCACTTCCTGCCTGTCTGCACCTTGATACCTACCAATGCCATTCTGGAGTCCCGATACACCAGCACCTCTCTTGTGCGGGAGACCCTGAACTCCTCCAGGCTGCTGATGGGGAAGCTGGAGTTTGTTGCTCCTACCGTACAGCGCTGCACTGCTGAGACTGCATGACAGACCCAGTTATCTGCGAAGGTAACAGCTGATCTTTCTCTCCAGGGCCTCTACTGTAGACATTGTCACCTTGTGTACCAGCGGAGGCCAGAGGATACAGGCAAGATGCCGTGTTGGGATATCCAGGCCTTGAACCTGCCAGGTAAACCAGACTTGTCTACTGTGGACAGCCAAGTTTCAAGCTTCTTGATGGTTGACTGGATAGAGGCTGTCTCTATGAGGCTACAGTCAAAGACCTTGCCTAGGCTAGTGACTGGTTTCTCAGTGACAGATGGTATAGGAACGCCATCCACAAAGAAGCGGAACTTGGTCACCACGTTTCCTCTCTTCAGGACCATGGACCTGGACTTCGTTGGTTTAAATTTCATTACTGCCCAGGAGATGAGCTTTACCAGGCCCTGAAGGATCCATCTGCTGCCAGGCACTGATGTAATGGTGACAGTCAGGTTGTCCATATATGCTCTGATGGGGGCTGCCAGATACCAGACTTGGACAGGGGGCCTCTGCACTCCGTCTCAGCTGCCTTGACCACCATATTCATGGCAAGGGCGAAGAGAATAACTGAGATGGTACAGCCAGTTATGATCCCTTTCTCCAGCCAGTGCCAGTCAGATATTGAGCTCCCAGAAGTGACTCTAAGACTGAAGTTCCCCTAGTAGTTCAGGATGAAGTCCTTGATGTTTCTGGGTATGTGGTGTCGATCCGGCTTGGTCTCAACCAGCTCTCATGGGGGGATTGACCCATATGCGTTGGCAAGGTCGAGCCAAAGCACCACCAGGTTTCCATTCCCCTCCTGTGCCTCCCTGATCAGCTGGGTGACCACTCCAGTGTGTTCCAGGCAGCCTGGTACTCCAGGAATGCTGCCCTTCTGTACTGATATCAATGTAGCTGTTCTTCAGGAAGAAGTATGTCATCCTTCTGGAGAGGACACTAAAGAAGATCTTACCCTCCATGCTGAGAAGTGAGATGGATTTGAACTGCTCTAGCTTAGTGGAGTTCTCTTCCTTGGGAATCCAGACTCCCTCTGCCTTCCTTCATTGTTCTGTTACGGTTCCCCTTTGCCAAATTGCCTGCAGTATCTTCCAGAGGATTTTGAGGAGCCCTAGGCAGCGCTTGTACACCTTATATGGTATACCACTGGGACCTGGAGTGGAGCTGGCTCTGGCTGCTGTTACCACCTCCTGAACTTCCTTCCAGGTGGGTTTTGAGGTGTTGAACTCCACTCAGGGGGCTGGTATCTCCAAGAGGGCTCTCTGCGGTCCTAGCTCTTGCTCTCTATTGGGGTCATTTCAGGATGTTGTGCATGAAGTGATCTACCACTTCCTTGGAGAAATTAAGGCGCCTGCTGTGCTTCTGCCCAAGCAGCTGCTTTGTGAAGCCAAAGGGATCAGCAAGGAATGTGCTTCACTTCCTGGCTTACTCGATCCTCCGTCTCCTGTGGCATTCAGCTCTGCACAGGGTCATTAGCTTCTTCCTGATGGTATGTCGGAGCCCAGCGAGTGGTGGCTTCTTCTCCTCAGCTGCTGCCTTGAACTGTCTCACCATCATCTGCAGCTCTTGCCGCAGTTGGTGGATCTTGCCTGCCCTTCGGTTCTTGGTGTAGGTGGACTTGCTGGTCTTATGCTCCTTGACATCAAGCCTTTCAGCTGTGAAGCTTACTATGATGGTGGTCAGGTTCTGGAGTCATCCTTCAACATCTCCCTTTGCTGTTGCATTGATGATCCTGGATACATCATCAAACTGTTGTCACAGCCTGTGCTACTTTGCTGGAGGCCACTTAATCTGATGTTGCTGGGCTGCTATGCTAGGAGCTGGAGAACTGAGCACTTGGAGGTTCTGGGCTCTGTGGGGTGTCTCCGGGCCAGGCGCCTTCTGCATCTCACCAGTTGTAGATCTTCTATGCTGTGCTACAGTCTCCTGAACCAAGCATTTCATCCGGGCCTGATGGATTTTCAGGCCGCGCTCATTCTTCCAGACCTTGCTGTAAATGCACCTGCTTGCCGTTGTCGATAGTCCATTTTCCAAGGTCGTCGTTGTTAGGTCTGTCCCGATGGGGTGCTCATCCCGCCACCTTCTCGAGCACCCCTGGTCGTATGATGCTTGGAGAAATGCAAATATGCATTTGCATAGCCTCGGTGCATAGTCAATGGGCATAATCCCCTCATTTAATTTCCTTGATCACCTAATCAATCATAATGGCAGGTAACCCCAAAAAAATAGCCTTTGACAGCTCAATCAAAGTGACACTAAATCAAAGCCCTACTTTTGAAATGAGATACAAAGCCATCTTAGAGTAGGTTTTTTTTGTTGAATAATACTATAAACTTATTATACACTATACTATACCTTCCACTGTAGTCTACACTCTAGAGGACTTTCACGTGACGTCATCACAACTGCGGATTTGTTTACGCAGCCATGTTGTCTGGCAAGCTTTGTGTTTGCCAGCGACCGGCACAGGTGTACTCGAATAATTGTAAGCCAATTTCAGTAAACATCTACAGATAAACTTGTAGAAGTTATATCTAAAAGAACAATGCCAGAGACCTGTAGTGCTTTTGAATGTAATAACAGACATGGAGATAAGCCTGGTTTAACTTTTCACTGCCTCCCGGCGAACCCAGAAAGATGAGAAAAATGGCGAGCTGCAGTTAAAAGGGAAGACTGAATGATGATAAAACATTCCATATCAGGTTAGTATGAAAGCTCTGTGCAATGTTGAAATGTACATCTGAATGTGAGCTTTGGATGCGATGCTTGGCTAGACTAGCAGCATGTTTGTACTGATAATGTAGATGAGGCTAAACACCATAAAAATATTCTAGCTCTAGTCCCTGGTTTGTTTATTACTATTAGAAGTCCACGTTTTAGCTTACCTTTGTCATAAGGTATTTTTCTTTATTGGGAATTTCACATAACATTCTGGCATGCACAAAACCTGCTTCAAAATATCGGTCAGCATCTGTGCTTTTGGCTGCTTTCAGCGTCTCTGATGTATTTAGAAGTCCCAAATACTAAATAGTTCAGGATGTCCTAGTGTCCAAAACTGGCAGCTGGTTTGACACACTTTTCAAGTGGAATAAATACATTTGTGGGTAAATTGAGAATAAGCCTTTTTTTGTCACATTCCTCCTCTGCATTTAACCCGCACACACTCTCATACCCCCAACACACACACTAGAGCGAGAGCGCACAGTGGGCAGAATAAATAAATACGTTTGTGGGTAAATTATATAGATCTGTGATGCCTACATGATTCAGCTTTTGGATGTAACACAATCTGCTGATATAATTTTTTTTATCGTTTCAGAGAGATTGTACTGACTGCAGTTCTCTCGATTTTCTTCATTACCTGTCGTGGCCATGGTTCTTTGTTTGCCTGGCAATATGGCGGATGCTGCGTGTGAAACAAATATCCATGACATCAGTGAAAGTCCTCTATACCTGATTGACAAACACTTGTATTATTTTTAAAATGGCACATTTCATAAACCATGCTTTTGAAGACCATGACAAAGTTTTTCTGAAACTGGTACCACAAAAATTCAAAATTAAGTTTTAAAACCTGAAAGCAGTTTTAATAATGTCCAAGTTATAAGGGACTGTATCAGGTTAAAATCGGGGAAGCACGGGTGTCTGTTGCTGAGGTATATATCCGTGTATCGGTATATACTAGTGCATCTCAAACAAGTAGAATATCGTGAAAAAGTTAATTTTTTCGTAATTTAATTCAAAAAGGTAAACTTTCATGTATTCTATATTCATTACCCAATGTTAAATATTTCAAGTATTTTTTGTTTAAATTTTGATGATTGTGGCTTCTCGCTCAGGAAAATCAGAAATCCAGTATCTCAATCTATCCATCCATTATCCATCCATTATCCATAACCGATTATCCTGTGCAGGGTCACATTATTAGAATATTTCCTAAGATCAATCAAAAAAGAAATTACAATACAGAAATATCCAACTTCTGAAACGCATGTTCATTTATGGACTTGATACTTGGTCGGGGCTCTTTTACCATGAATTACCGCATCAATGCAACATGGCATGGAGGTACTGTGGTACTATGGAGGTGTTATTGAAGCCCAGGTTGCTTTGATAACGGCCTCATCTGTATTTTCGTGTCGGGTGATTCTCATCTTCCTCTTGACAGTACCCCATAGATTCTCTATGGGGTTCAGGTCAGGTGAGTTGGCTGGCCAATCAATCACAGTAATATCATGGTCAGCAAATGATTTGGTAGTAGTTTTGGCACTGTGGGAAGGTGCTAAGTCCTGCTGGAAAACAGAATCAGCATCTCCATAAAGCTTGTCAGCAGATGGAAGCATGAAATCCTAAAATCTCCTGGTAGATGGCTGTATTGACTTTGGACTTGATGAAACACAGCAGACCAACACGAGCAGATGACATGACACCCCAAATCATCACAGACTACAGAAACTTCACACTGGACTTCAAACACCTTGGATTCTGTGCCTCTCCAATCTTCCTCCTGACTTTAGGACCTTGATTTCCAAATGAAATGCAAATTTTACTTTCATCTGAAAAGAGGCCTTTGGACCACTGAGCAACAGTCCAGTGGTAGGTTACCCAAAAGCCTCTTAACGCAAAGAGCCTCTTAACTATAAGAGAGAGTGTTCGTTGTGCTGCTCGCTGTACCATTTCACTGTGATCTTTGTGCTACGATGCTTTTGGGAAACTCGGCACAGTTCTTTCTCTCCTTAGCCCAGGTAAGATGCTTCTGACATTGGCTCTGGTTCAGGAGTGGCTTGATATTAGAAACATGACCGTTGTAGCCCCTTTCCTGAAGACATCTGTGTGTGGTGGCTCTTGATGCACTGACACCAGCCTCAGTCCACTCCTTGTGAAACTCTCCCAAGTTCTTGAATTGAATTTTCTTGACAATCCTCTCAAGGCTGCAGAAGTCCCTGTTGCTTGTACACCTTTTCCAGCCAGCCTTTTCAGCAATGACCTTCTGTAGCTTATCCTCCTTGTGGAGAGTGTCGATGATCATCACCTGGACACCTGTCAAGTCAGCAGTCTTCCCCACGATTGTGGTTGCGTGTACTGAACTAGACCAAGAGATGCATAGTATCTTGTACTGTTTTACTCAAATTCGAAATGAAATAGTCAAATATTTTGAGATGATTTTTTGGGGGGGTTTTTTTGCACTATAGGCCATAATTATCAAAATTAAAATGGAAAAATGCTTGAAACATTTTAGTTTACATGTAATGAGTCTAGAATAGATTACATTTTCACTTTCTTAAATAACTGATTGAAAATATTGAACTTTTTCACGATATTCTAATTGTTTGAAATGCACTAGAATCTGTTTCATCTGTTGGTCTGGCCTCCTGTTTAATTCCCCTCTCCTCATAAGTAAAAGTATCAAGACTTTTCCAAAATCAGGTCAACAAAATTATCAGTGTCTGCCATGTTGCGCTAAAAAGCAGCTAAATAGTTATCTAAATTTCACAGAAGAAGGCAGTGACAGCTAGCAAGTTAGACAAAAAAATTTATAAATAAACAAAAAATTTCTGAAACCAAAAGGAATCAAGCATAACTTTATGGTTTTTTAACAATATTTACCAATTTCAAATAACAAACTGGACTAGTTGTGCAAAATTGTTATGGATTAGTCTACTGACCATTACTGCAGCTCGGCGCACTCTGGGTTTAACTGGTGCTGTAGCTAGTTATGAGGTTCAAGCGCTTTGAGAGCTCTGTCATCATGTTGAGAAGCTGTGTGTTTGGGCAGGAGAAGCAGAGTGCACTGTCCAGTAAATGGGAAGCCATGTGTCTGGATTGGACACAAAACGATGTATTAAAGGCCTGTTGTCCAGTGAGCATTAATCTTTGCTCCTATTAAAACACTGTGTACTTGAATCGGCCATCGAAGCTGTGCTTCATTGGATTTCTATTGGTAGTGTGTTGAGGGCTTCAAGAGAGATTTGCTAGCTGAACTGTCCACATATTGTAAATAACTGTGTCTAATAAATAAATAATAATAATTTATCATTATTATTATTATCAGTTCAATTTATATAGCGCCTTTTTCACATCCAAGGTCGCTTTACAATTGGGGGGGGAAGTCCACCAAAAGAGGGTCAGGAATCAAATGGACTGAACACTGCGTGTGTGAAAACACACGTAAGGTTACGCAACACGTCACTCATACGAGTAAATGAGCGTGTTTATAACATAAATCTGTTATTTTAGGTTAAAACTGGAACTGCTGATTTATTAACGACCGAGCTTCTGATTGGAGAATTCAACAGACGAGGGCGGGGTGAGACTTGCTGGAATCTATACACATGAACAAATCTTAAACGACGCCATCAGAATCCTGTCCTTGGTCTTCCGTTACCTTAGAAAACATAAACATTTGCACACCTGACAAATCAAGTTTTATAGCTGTCTACCACAGTATGTTGCAGTTGAAATGAAATAATGAATATGACCACGAAGTGCAGACTTTCAGCTCTAATTTGAGGGTGCTTATATCGAAGGGTGAATCATGGAGTGAACAGTGTACAAATTACAGCACTTTTTAAAAGTGAGCATATCTAAAGGGACCAAAGGTAAATGGACAAACTAACAATCACATTTAAATTGTCATTTTTAATACTTGGTGACTGGACTGGACCTTTGCAGTCAATGACTGCCTGAAGTCTGCAACCCATAGACATCACCAGATACTGGGTTTCTTCCCTGTGGCTGTCTCCACTTCTTGATTTTTCTTGGGGAGGTTTGCCTCCGGTTTTGTCATCAGCAAATTAAATGCTCAGTTGGATTCAGGTCAAAGACCTGGGTTCCTTTCGAAGTATGCTTAGGGTCAATTGCAGTGTGAAGACTGTCCAATTAGTTTTGATATATTTGGCTGAATCTGAGCAGATGATGTAGCCTTATACTCTTACAGAATTCATCCTGCTGCTTATGTCAGCGGTCACATCATCAAGAAATACAAGGGAAGCAGTTCCATTGGCAGTCATACATGCATATGCCATAAAATGAAGTGATGGGGTTTGGAGCCTTTCCTTCCCCATACTGTCCTCTTACTATCATTCTGGTACAAGTAGATCTTGTCTTTTGATTTCATTTGTCCATAGGATGTTGTTCCAGAACTGTTCAGGATTATTAGCTGTGGTCTGCCTATTTTTGAGACTTACCAATGGTTTACATCATGTCAACCCTCTGCATTTACTCTGGTGAAGTCCTCTTGATTGTTAACTTTGAGACAGATGTGCCTCCCTCCTGGAGGATGTCTTGATGCCTGTTATGAAGGGGTTTTCCTTCACCAGGGAAATAATCCATTACTGTTGTCTTCCAGGCCTTTTGGTGTTCACTGGTACATTCCTTCTTTTTTAAGAACGTACCAAATAGTTGATTTGGCCACACCCATGTTTTTCAGCCTAATGATGGCTTGCTTCATTGGCAGTGACGGCTCTTTTTGACTTCATATTGAGAGTTAACAGCAACAGATTCCAAATGAAAATGCCACATTTGAAATAAACTCTAGACCTTTTATTTGCTTACTTGTAAGTGAAATAATGTGGAAATAACACAAACCTGGACATGGAACAGCTGAGCAGCGGATTGTGCAGTGCGATTTGGTCCCTTAAAAAATGCTCTAATTCCTACACCAGTCATTTGATTTGGATGTAATACTCACATTTAAGCTGCAATTATGCATATTTTGAATATGCAGTGTTCATAAATGAGGTCCTTGGTTTATTGGAAAGCCACTTAACATTCTATTATAAAGAGTTTCCAGTAGATCAGGGCTCTTTCACTTGTGTGAGGGCTGTTGTTATGCTTTGCTAATGGCTATTTAATGCCAACTTTTCCTGAATCTTTGCCCTACAGTTTCACCCTAATAAAAAAAAAAAAGTCAGCACTGTCTGCTACAGTAGGAACTGATAACATTCAGCCATGCAGTCAGATATTGCAGCTAGTAATTAGTTGAAACATGCACTACATGGCCAAAAGTATGTGGACACCTGACCATCACACCCATGTGTCTATTCCAAAACCATTGGCATGTTGGTCTCCCTTTTGCTGTTATAACAGCATCCACTCTTCTGGGAAGGTTTTGCACTAGGTTATGGAATTTGGCTGTTGGGATTTGTGGTCATTGAGCCACAAGAACATTAGTGAGATCAGGCACTGATGTCAAGTGAGAAGGCCTGGTGCACAACTGGCATTCCAATTCATCCCAAAGGTTTTCACTGGGGTTGAGTCAGGGCTCGAGTCACTCAAGTTCTTCCACATTCAACATTGGAAAATCATGTCTTTTATAGACTTCAATTTGTACACAGGGGAATTCTCATGATGAAACAAGTTTAAGCCCTTTATTTCAAGTCAAGGGAAATCTTAATGCTACAGCAAACAAAAACATTTTAGACAATTGTGTACAATTAGACAATAGCTTTGTGGCCACAGTTTTGAGAAGGCCCACATATAGGTGTGATGATCAGTTGTCCACACACCTTTGCCATATAATATATTTGATATTAATTTTGTAGCGATTTCTGAAATTGAGAGAGTCTTGATAATGCAATATGAAATCTTGTGTAGTATTAAACCTGGATTCTGAATCTTGGATACGTCTTTGCTAATGGTTATTTGTTTCATCTTTACCTTTGCAGATCAGCAAATGTTACTGCTGCTTAAAGAATATGAGAACAACAACACGAGTTTGATGGAATTTCAGTAAGTTGGTTTTCGTCTTTAGGCCATGTGTGCAGATGCTGCTGTTATTCGTACAATGCAGAACTATCAGGTATCAGATATACACTCATTGAGCACTTTACTAGGAACACGATACTAATACTGGGTAGCTTCTCAGTTTGCTCTCAAAACAGCCTCAGTGCTTCATGGCATGGATTTCACAAGATTTTGGAAGCATTCCTTTGAGATTCTGCTCCATGTTGACCTGATTGCATCATGCAGATATTTCAGGTGCAGTTTCATGCTGCAAATCTCTTTGTACCACATCCCAAAGGTGTTTATATTGGATTCGGATCCAGTGACTAAGAAGACCACTGAAAAACCTGGAATTCATCGTCATGTTCATGAAAACCGTTTGAGATGAATTTTGCTTTGTGATGGGCTGCATTATCCTGCTGGATGTAGCCATTAGAATATGGGTAAATTGTGGCCGGGAATTGTGGCACATGGTCAGCAACAGTACTCAAATAGGCTGTGGCATTCTCGTGATGATTGATTTGGTATTAATGAGCCCAAAGTGGGCCAAGAAAACATTGCCCAGACCATGACGACACTTCTACCATCCTGGATTGTTGAAACAAGTTAGGTTGGGTTTGTGGATTTGTGCTGTTGGTGCCAGATTTTGAATCTACCATCTGTGTGCCTCAGCAGAAATTGAGATTCATCAGACCAGGGTATATTTTTCCAGTCTTCAACTGTCAAGTTTTCGTGAGCCTGTTCCCACTGCAGGATCAGCTTTCTGTTCTTGGCTGAAAGCAAAGTGAAGCCTAATGTGGTCTTCTGTTGTAGCCCATCTGCCTCAATATTCAGTGTGTTGTGCATTCTGAGATGCTTTTCTGCTCACCACAATTGTACAAAATGATTACAGAATCTGAGTTACGGTAGCCTTTCTGTCAGCTTGACCAAGTCTGACCATTCTCCATTGACCTCTCAACAAGGCATTTCCTTCAGCAGAACTGCTGCTTAATGGATCCCTCCCCATTTTATTTTATTTATTTATTTATTTTTATTTTTATTGTACCATTCTAAATAAACTCTAGAGAATATTGTGCATGAAAATCCTAGGAGATCTGCAGTTATAGAAATACTCAAACCAGCTTGTTTGGCACCAACAATCATGCCATGGTCAATATCACAGTCATTTCCCCCCCCCCCCCCTTCTGATAGTTGATGTGAACATTACCCAAAGCTGCTGGCCCATATCTGCATGATTTTATGCATTGCCCTGCAGACATACGACTGACAGATTACTTAACGGCATGAATAAGTAGGTGTACACATGTTCCTAATAAAGTGTTTGGTGAGTGTATGTTTAGGTGTCAGACAAATATACAGTACCAGTCAAAAGTTTGGACACCTACTTATTCGTAGGTTTTTCTGTATTTTGACCATTTTCTACATTGTTGAACAATAATGATGTCAAAGCTACGAAATAACATGGAACATGCATGGATTTATGTGGTAAATGTGTTTTTAAAAAAGGTTTCATATTTTAGATTTTGCTAAGTAGCCATTGTTTACCTTGACAGCTTTGCACACTATTAGCATTACCAGCTTCATGAGGTAGTCCCATCAACTGCTTTTCAGTTAACAGGTGTGCCTTGTCAAAAGTAAGTGTGTGTGTGTATGTATGTGTGTGTGTATATGTATGTATGTATGTGTGTGTATA
>JAODTV010000016.1:14700818-14711190 GCA_025399955.1 Galeichthys feliceps
GCCAAACCTTTAGCTGTTGTAAAGCCCTGGCAAACTGCCTCGACATGAAGTTTGTCCCTTGATCGGACTGGATGACACGGGCGATCCCAAAAGTAGACACAAAATCAGTTAAGGCTCTCAACACCGAGCGAGTTGTGATAGACCGGAGGGGATAAGCAGTGGGATAGCATGTGGACTGACACATTACAGTAAGAAGATAGCAGTGCCCAGCTCGTGAACGGCGCAGTGGCCCAACACAATCCAAAAACAGATACTCAAAAGGCATAGACACAACAGGAATGGGTTGTAAGGGAGCAACTACCACCTTTTGGTTGGGCTTACCAATGATCTGACACGTATGACACTTTAATGTTAATAAAGATATATCCTTCTTTAGCCCAGGCCAAAAGAATCTTCTTGCCACCCTATCATAGGTTTTCCTTATACCCGTATTCCCTGCAACTCCACCATAACATAATTTCAACACTGCTTGTCTAAAGCGATGGGGAACCATGACCTGAATAAAGGTAGAGTGGAGAGAATCTATAATCAAGGTCCATCTCCTACATAACTCATCCTATAAAAAATAACAGGAGGGCCTGACCTTATTCTCTCCCTCTTACACCACTATGGTATATAAGTTGTTAAGCCCCCTCATCAGCTCGTTGTTCTGCAATCAACTCCTCTCTAGAACGTGAAAAAGGGACAACAAGGAGTTAGACTCAGCCAAAACTCCTTCGATACTGTCGACAGAACCATCAACAACGACACAGTCACACTTCTGATTTTGACCTAACTCAGGAGCAGGTAAACCCTCAACCTGATTTCCCACAGTCTTACCATCCTTTCCAGGAGGATCCTTTCCTTTCCTGAACATCCTTTCCTGTTTAGCTCGAGCACTAGTTATGGCACAAGCAGGGAAAATGTTAGGGAATTTCCTAAAACACTCATCTGGGCCCACAGGCTCAGAAGGCTGACTTACAACAACAGGTGGTGGTATAACCATTGAATTTCCCCAAACACTCCCACCCGCAAGGTCATTTCCTAATATAAACTCCAACCCCAGGTACAGGCAAGGACGAGCAGACCCCAACTACCACAGTTCCAGTCACCAGATCAGAGAAGAGTTGCACTCGATGTAATGGCACTTCAACATATCCCATTTCAAAACCCTGAACTAGGGCATGAGTCCCAGTGGCCGTCGCCTCCGAAAGGGGAACAATTCCCTCAAAAACAAAAGACTCAGCTGTCCCAGTGTCCCTGAGTATACAGACAGGCCTTTCATCCAGGCCAGGCAAAGACACAGATCCCCAGGTAATAAATGGGGAGTAGCTAACATCCCCGTCACTACCCTGTGTGTCAGGGGAGTGAAAGACCTCAGCTAGAGAACTACACCCAGGTCTAAGTGGAGATGACACAGCCAAAGACATGGGCTTAACAGGCTTACTCTTCTTTAATGCAAAGCATTCAGAAATCTTATGACCTGCTTTCTTACAATGAAACCAAACAATGTCAGATTTTCCTTCCTGTGAAGCATCACCTTTCCGAGGAAGAGACACAGGGTTAGAAGCTGCACCACCGAACCTTGTAGGCCCAAAACCCCTGTCTCTACCCCAGAACACTACGCCAGCTTCTATGTACCCCTCTATGAGTCAATACAAACTCATCAGACAACACAGCTGCCTCTGCAAGCGTCCTGACCTTTTGCTCATTTAAATAGGTGGCCACTGCTTCAGGAACACAGTTCTTAAGTTCCTCAACCAGGACCAACTGCCTCAGCAGTTCCAGGGAGTCAATCTGAAGCGAGCTACACCACCTATCAAATAAATGCTCTTTTTCATGAGCAAACTCGACATATGTGTGCTGATCATTCTTTTTATAATGACAGAAACGCTGGTGGTAGGCCTCAGGCACAAGTTCATATGCTCTTGTATGAGCGTTGGATGGTGCTCTTGACTGTATCATAGCAAAAAGATTGCTCTACTGATAGCGAGGCATATACATCCTGGGCTCTACCCACCAGAACACATTGGAGAAGAAGGGTCCAGTGCTCTTTTGGCCACTGCAGAAAAGCAGCCACCTTCTCAAAGTGGGGAAAGTATTTCTCCACCTCTCACTCTGAAAAAGGGGGAACCATTCTAATATTTGACCTATGTCGAACACAGGAGGAGCAGGGGGCACAGCAGGAGTGGGAGACGAAAATGTAATTGGGGTACCTCTTGCAGCCAGCTCTAGCTCCAACTTCCTTAATTCAAATTGCCTCTCATGCTCTTTGAATTCAAACTCCCTCTGACTACTCACTAGCGTGCTCACGCTCGCCGCGTTCCTCACGCTCACGTTGGAACTCTAATTTCTTAAGCTCCAACTCATTCTCCATCTGTTTCTCCTTAACAGCTAGAGCTTCACGATCAGCACGAAGTTTGGCTGCATCGAGCTGCATTTGTTTCTCCTGTACCCCTAATTCCTTTAACCTGATCTCACTGGCTTGACTCCCACCCAACACAACTGACACCCCAGGGCTAATAAGCTCCTCAGGTTTTAAAACAAGAACCTCCTTTTCAACCGGTTTAGCTTTAAGGTGATTCAGGAGTGTGGACTTTAACTTTTTAACCTCACTACTGAGCTCCACCCCATAATGCTCAGCAATCAACACCAACTGCTCCTTTGTACACCTCTCAAGCACCTCCTAAGAAGGCACTGACACAAAGTCATCCACCACAGAAGATATGACTAAGCTTTACTGGTAAAGACGCACTCAATTTAATAAATATACCCCAATAAATATAGGCCTTCCACTCACCCAAAACACACAGATTTTAATCAAAAAACAGAAGACAAAAACATTTCCTCTCCACCACAAAAGGTCAAACATACCCCAGTAACCCCTATGAATAACATGGGTAGCATTTCCTCTAAACAACCTGTGACATTAAACACAGGGACAGAACAACTGACTATGCACACAAGGCATACAAATTCCCATCAAGGAATACCAACATGGAATATCTGACCAAGACAACATTCTTACGCACTCAATAACAAAACAAGGTAAGGATTGATTTCCCAGATGCTATTTAACAACCTGCTCTAATGCTAGGTTTCCACAAACCATCTATAAACACGTTTGGCTAGCTAACTCAAAGCTACAAGGCTACAAACAATGGGCTACTTACCCGTAAGCTACCTAAACAGCATTAGCTAAACCCCATTAGCCTACCGCACAAACACAACAAGCAAGCGACGTCTCGCCCACTATAATTTAATTAGTAGCTACAATAGGTCTAGCAGCAAATAACACATAGCCTTAAACATAGGCAACAGCGTAAACAAACAACTAAACAATAGACAAACAAACCTTACCTTTTACAATGCCAAACAATACATTACCTTCCCTTAAACACCACAAAACAACCACCAACAAGCTAACCCCACAATGTGTGTCGATGGTAGCCTACAGCCTGAAGTCTTGGGTCTGAGCAGCTCCTAATAACCCACCTAGAGCCCCCTACGATTCACCGAGCTTGGGAAATTATCGTGAACTCGTAAGAGGACAAAAAGCAGAGGCGCGATTCAGTGTCACACTTCGAAGCGTGCCATCAGCAGTTCACCGTAAAACATAAAAAAGGCAAAATAGCAAACAAGCAAAATAAAAAACGGTGCCTCGTTGAAAGAAATGAGCTAGCTCGAGTCAGCTGAGGCACCTTCTAAGGAGCTTGCTCAGTATCGGCTATATACAAACACACAAAGCACTATATCACTCCCCTTTTTCCTGCCGAACTTCCACAACCAAATCCTGAACGCACTCCCAATTTCATGTTACGACCCAGGCTCGTGTGGGCCGCAACATGAACGGAGTGGGATACCAAAATAAAATTAACAAAATAAGTTTATTTATATATAAAAAAAAGAAGATATGTCTAGGGGATATGGGCTTCTGGTTGTAAATGTAATGAATGAGTGGAATGCTGGCAGGGATCAGAGGGAAAGTGGGAAAATGTTTGTGGTGTAGCAAGAGAGTGTATGAATGTTACAGTGCATGCGTATAGTGGAGGAGAGAGAGTGTGAGTGTTAGGCTCTAAGTGTGTGTAAGGGCGGGGCTGAGTGTGTCTAGAGGCAAGTTGTTCCCGGCTTTTAAAACCCGCTGCCAGGTGCGGCTAATTCCAATTAATCACTCTGCCATTCCCGTCAGCCAAGACTCCACAGTAGCCCAGACTGACAGAGACGCAGAGGGTCATCACATTCAGCATTGATGATGTACCTGAGGAATGAGATCTGGGTAAAGTGAAATTCACATTTTTCTGCCTTGACGTACAGGTGGTTCTCTAGCAGCCGGGTTAACACTGGTTTAACATGTTCTAGGTGAACGGCTTTGTTAGGAGAGTAAATCAGGATGTCATCTATGTAGGCTATGACATAATGTCCCAGCATGTCTCCAAGGACGTCATTAATCAGATACTGAAATAAACTGGGAGCACAAGAAAGTACATAAGGCATTACACAATATTCGAAGTACCCCGAAGTAGTGCTAAAGGCTGTCTTCCATTCGTCCCCCTCACAAATTCTCACCAGATTATACACACTTCTGAGATCTAATTTAGTGAACACATGGGCAGACCGTAATTGTTCCAGAGCTGAGGGCACTAGGGGAAGCGGATAAGGGTACTTGACTGTAATCTGGTTTAAACCTCTGTAATCTATGCAGGGGCGGAGCCCCCCCCCTTCGTTTCCACAAAAAAGAAGCTAGCAGAGGCCTGAGATGTGGAAGGACAGATGTATCCTTGTTGCAGCGCTTCTTGAACATACTCCTCCATAGCAGCTTGCTCGGTGATAGAAAAGGGGTAGATGTGGTTATGTGGAAGTGTGGTGCCAGGGAGGAGATCGATTGCGCAATCATAAGGTTGATGAGGGGGTAGACCACTAGCTTTACCTTTACTGAGCACTTCTTTCAGTTCATGATAGCAGGCAGGGATATGTTTGATACCTCCAGGTGAGGGACTTTCTACGGACGTAGATGCCAACGTGATGCGTGGGAAATGTAGACACCTTTGAAAGCAGGAGGGTGACCATTGTAAGTTGTCTCGGTGTTGCCAGGATATTAGAGGATCATGGGTTTGGAGCCAGAGGAACCCCAAAACAATGGCATGGTGTGCTGTGTGGGTGATGAACAAGGTAATGCTTTCCACACGAAGGGCTCTGACCTGAATATTTAGTGGCAGGGTGCAAGTGGTGACAAGCCCCTCCCCAATGGAACCGCCATCAATGGCTTTAAGACTAACGGGTCATTGGAGCTCCTCCGTGGGCAGGTTGAATCACTGGACGATCTCAATATTGATGAAATTGCCTTCTGCTCCTGAGTCTATGAGGGCAGAGAGAACATGGGTCGAGTCTGGGAGCTTTAGCAGTATGTGAATCTTAAGAGAATGAGGTGTAGAAGTACGTTCGTAACTCACCGGGCTGGTGGAACTGGATTCTTTGCGAGGAGGACCCTCCTGTCTGGGGTTAGGTGGCCTGACCAGGCATGTGGCAAGAAGGTGACCATGTTCCCCGCAGTAGAAGCATAGCCCCTTGCGACACCTTCTCTCCCTCTCTGAATATGGCATGTGGGTGTGGGAGATTTCCATCAGCGTTGGGGACGGTGGAGGTTGAGGAAGGGCTGGAGAGTGCTGAATTGAGGGTCTGGTAAGGAACAGATGATCTTGTTATATGGCCAGGTCGATGAGTGAGTCGAGACTAAGTTCCTCATCATGACAAGCCAGCTCAGTAAGTACCTTGGGGCATAATCCCTGTCGGAAGGCCACCTTTAATGCTGGCTCGTTCCACCCACTTCCTGCTGCTAACATGCAGAACTCCAGAGCGTACTCAGCAACTCTCCTTTCTCCCTGCCAGATCGTGAGCAGTTTCTCCCCAACTTCAACACCCTCAGGCTGATGGTCAAAAACTTGTTTGAACATTTCAATAAAATGATTGTAGGAAGAGGTATGCTCACCACCATGCTCCCAAGCAGTGCTAGCCCACTTCATAGCCTTGCCTGTGAGGAGATTGATGCAATTTTGTGCAAATTTCTGCTTCTCTGTAGTGCCCATGAGGGTCAAGAAATATAACGAGTACTGGAGAAGGAAGCCCTTGCACTTGCAAACCTCCCTGGATTATTTCTCTGGTTGGGGCACCATCGTGGCTGTGCTCATGGAGGACGTGGGGTGTGTCAAGAGGGCCTGTGAGACAACAGCTGTTAGTTGTGACATTCTAGTATTCAACTCGCGTAACATCTGTTGGTGTTCTCCCAAAAATCATCCAAAAAAAAGCGCATTGAGAGCAGTTTGCTTCGCCTCCTCTGCTGCATCCATGAAGGCAAAGTATCCTGTCAGGGTGCAAGCACTTACAGATGAAGGTGCAGGGGAGAGCGGGTGTGTCACAAACTGGAAGCCAAATCCAAATCGATAGACTGAAGACATAGTCAGGGTCGGGCAAGGGTCGGTTGATGTACAAACAGAATATCAGAGGTCAGGTGAGAGGTCAAAGTCGGGATATGAATGTAAACAAAGTCAAAGTCACAGGAAGTCAGGAACTATAATCACAAGGCTTGGTACGATCAGGCACAAGGACACAGAATGATTCTTCGCAACTAAGGTGAGTGTTTGCTGAGCTTATATAGAGGGGTGATTACTGGGAAGATGGGAAACAGGTGCACTCCTAATACTCTGAGGAGGAGGGGCGCTGTGGTGCTTAGGAGATGTAGTCCAGAGTGGCCATGTTTGGATGCCGCTCCGAACTTAGATTTCTGGTGCTCTGGGAGCGATCTCCTTTCTGGGGCAACCTCTTCTCCTGGGTGCTGGCTTGGCAGGGTGTTCTGTATGGAACTTCTGGGTGAGTAGCGGGTCTAAAATGTCCTTTGCATTTACCCAGCTGCATTCCTCCGGATGCCGCTCCGAACTTAGATTTTCAGTGCTATTAATGACAATGCATGCATGTTGTATATATTGTTTATCAATATTTGTAGCTGTTTTATATATCTTTTAAGCATGGTTAATCAGGAGCTTGAACAGACTGACTTGAATATATTGTCTTTGATAAAACTTCTGTGAGAAATAAATCAAGAAGGCTATATGACGAGTGGAATCAATGTCATTGTTAATTCTGGGTGATAATAGTTGTCTTTGTAGGTCTGCAGATGAACCCCTGTTACAATATTGAATATTTAGGAACTACCTGACTACCTTTCTTTTCTCAATAAGGTTGCAAAGGAAAGGGGATGCTAAGATAGAACAGAGTATGAGGGGTGGACATGTAGACAACATGTGGGCAAAGTCCCTGACCTTAGTACACTCTTGACACGCCCTTGTGTTAGACCCAAAAGAGATCAATAAGAATATAACAGGACCCAATCGTTAAGGCGGATACATCCTTAATTTAATATTTACATTTGGCATAAATACAGAAAATGTTACAATACACCACTCTACAATGATCTCATTTCACTATGTCATTTAATTTCACTACTTCAGATGGGTTAAATGCAGAGGAGGAATTTCACTGAACTTAAGTCTGTGCTTGAGTGTACGTGTGATACATAAAGGCTTCTTGTTCTTGTTCATTGAAAAGGTATCTTGATCATAAAATATGCACTTTCTCACGCTACTCCATCATATAGCCCAATTTTTTTGGCCAATCAATTCACCATGCAGTGTTCCATGAAGGAAAACATATAGATGCTCATTTGTGATGAACAAATATATTTCATATTTTAGATTCTTCAATATAGCCACCTTGATGACAGCTTTGCACACTATTGGCATTATCTTAACCAGCTTCATGAAGTAGTGACCTGGAATGGTTTTCAATTAGTAGGTGTGCCTTGTCAAAAGCTAATTAGTGGAATTTCTCGCCCCCTTAATGCGTTTGAGATTTATATATAAACATAAAAAACTAATTTTTTTTAAATATTCCACTGATTGCAACCACCACTCTTGCTAACAGTAAGCTTGAACAAACCTTTTAGCTAATGCATAGACAGAGTGGGGTGACCCTCTCTGGAGCTAAGTGCTAACAGTAAGCTTGAACAAACCTTTTAGCTAATGCATAGACAGAGTGGGGTGACCCTAGACGATAGCCCCTTTTGTCTGCCCTTTGAACATTCCTGATGTGACCAATTATAATTTGTTCTGATCCAGAAATCACTGATATATATACTGTACTGTGTTTTCTCTGGCTGGGTGGAGCTAGGTTTGTTGTTATTGACATAAATACCTGATTGTTTCCTGTTTGTACATGTCAATTATGTTTTCCACAAGCAGGTTCCGTTGAAGTCCATAAACACCATGCCGATCTAGAACCACTTCGTGTCTACAGGAGGGGCAGCGGAATCGGCCACCAGAGCTCACTGTAGAACCTCCACGTGTTGGCAAATAGGGATTGGAGGCCTACACACACACACACACACACACACACACACACACACACACAAGCATCAGTCTGTGCTGAATTCTGCTTAATGAACGCTTGTTTGATCATTTTTGTGAAATAAATCATGACCTATTTTCGGAATTTTCATGAATGTTATTTTCTTAAGAATACATTATACTCCCAGAAATCCATTAACTTTAAAAACTAAATGGCAAATAAATAATTAAATCATAATGAAAAAATCAGTGCTGGTTTAGCAGTGTCTTGACTTTAAAGTATTACTTAAGATATATGAGTGCAGCAGTCATTTCTGAATGCTTTTCCAATCAGTCCTAACATGTTTCATTACTTCATGACATTGTGGAATAGATTATCCAGGTGATTCTCAGTCTCCCTCGCAGTTAGGGTTGAAACAGAAAGCAAGGCAAAGTGAAAAAGAAACTTTATAATTGGGTTTTTAAGACAATAATAGAAATGCTGCATTGAAATTTTGTTACTTTGTTTCAGGATTATCTTCACATACATCATCTGTGTAAATACTTGCTTTAATATCAGCAAGCCTATTTTTTATTTAGCCCCTCAGCAAGCCTATTTAGTATCACATCTAAATAATATTTCTGCTTAAGACCAGTCTAAAATAGTTTGGTGGTCTTCCAGCCTGGCCTGGCTGGTTTAGCTAATGGTCAAGCTAGTCTCCCAGCCTGCTTTTGCTGATGTTAGACTGGAATAGTTGGTTGGCTATTTCACCTCCCAGCCGGACCTGCCTGGCCAAGTGTCTGGTCAACAGGTGGTGAGCTGGTCTGACTGGAGCAGTTAGCTTCACTAGCCTGGTCCAGTTGGCTGGTTGACAGAGGTTAGTTGGATTCGCCTCGTTAGTTTTATAATCAAAAAGCTCTGCAGTCTTCATAAAACACACACACACACACACACACACACACACACACACACATTATCATGTTCTAATACTGAAAAATGTTACATTGTTTCTCTTCACTTTGTTTCTGTTAACCTTATTCAGGGTTAAGCTGACTACCTATAATCTACTCTTTTGGAACTGACAAATCTGCCCGTCTGGGATTTCTCTAATTCAATCGGAAATACTGAGTTTAGGCTTTTTCAAGCCCCATTTGAAAAAAAAAAAAACCCTATTGCTGCTGGGCAAACAGTGAAGACAGTAAATGAATAGCGTAGAGCATGCTGATGTGGAATAAGCTAGTAATTTGATAACATCCAGTGCCTTGAATACATTTTTGTAGCATGGAATGGAACTATTTGATATTATACAGCATAAATATACACAAAATAACCAATAATATTGAAGTGGGGATATCCAGTTTGCAAAATAATTTAAAAATAGCAAATGTAAAAGTGTTGTTGTGAAACCACTAAATTAGTTTGAATACCACCAGTTACCATAAGAAGTCACATAATTAGTTGAATGGAGTCAACCTCTGTCCAATTAAAATGTCACATAATAAATAAACCAAGGAACTAGTTTTTGTGAGCTGGTAAGGAGGACATTAGTCAGAGTTTGGAAACGGGATGTTGGAGATATGTGGAAAACATTTTCCGGTATGATGAGGCCAAAAAAGCAACATGTTTGGTGAAAAACCCAACAATACTAAGAACAGTGACGCATGGTGGTGGTAGCATTGAGTTGTGGGGATGCTTTTCATCAGCAGGGACTGGGAAACTGGTCACTGTTACTGAATAGGTTACTGGGATGTTACTGACATCAAGGTCAGAGGTGATGGCTCTCCCAGACACAGGTGACATTTGGCCTACTTCTCTCTTATCTCTCCCCCCACCCTTCACTTCTTGTCTGTACATAATTTGCATTTTGAGGGCGAGCTGGTGAAATCTGCTGGTGAAACACAACTGAGTGTGCATGAGCATGTCCCAAAAGAAAACATAGGTATTTCATTTCATTTCATTATCCGTAACCGCTTATCCCGAGCAGGGTCGCAGGCAAGCTGGAGCCTATCCCAGCTGA
>JAODTV010000016.1:15609382-15620253 GCA_025399955.1 Galeichthys feliceps
CTTTCTGTTTCTTCGCCACCTTAAATTTCCGCTTCCTCTTCGACCATACCCTGTACGGAGTAGATACTTAGTCGTACGTATCATTACGTAATGATACGTAGTAATACGTAGTACAAAATGCGTAGTAGTACGTATCGAAACGTGGCACAAAAATACGTATCAAAAAAGGTGATATTTTTAAAACGTAGTAGTACCTCACTCGAATATTGCCTTAGTGTGAGAATAGTCTAAGGGAATTTGGACTCTGTGTCATCTTATATTTGTTCCCCAGTTAATCAGGAAGTCATGGATTACAGCTTAAAAGTTCCTATACACTTCAATCAACTAAAAAAATGACAATTTAAATGGGAAACATGCTTCAGTTACATTGTGTTCACTATATTTTCACAGGGGTGCCCATAATAGTGGCACATGTACTTTTGTTGAAAATAATTAGTTCTTGTTTTTGTTTGAGGGATTTGGTTTTCTCTGAAAAAATGTATTTCAATCAAAGGTTGGATTTTTCTCATGTTTTTCAGTGTGAAATGAAGCTACTTCACCAAAAGTTGGATTTTTTTCTAATCAAATTAAAATTTATTTAACTATATTGGGCAATAAGTGACATATAAAAGCAGTATAACTAAAATTGCAGTGGTGATTTTAATGATAATGTTCTGCTACAGTATCAATACAATTTTGCACCTCTCTCTCTCTCTCTCTCTCTCTCTCTCTCTCTCTCTCTCAGAGGTGAAAGGGTTCAGGGATTTGTTCTGTTGCTCGGAAACAGTCTTGCAAGGACATCATGCTCTTCTCACATTTTAACACACATCTTCGCCAGGCACTTCTGCTTTAGACCTGTGCACGTGCAGGTGTTTGAGAAAGAGAGACATTAATTAAATTAAATCCACCATTTAAAATAGTTTTGAAGCTGTGGCTTCCTGTATTACACATTAATATGTCATCCTCAAAACACACATTCACATAATCATGTTCTATCTTTTTGAGTTCCAGTTGTACATTCACACACACACACACACACACACACACACAGAGAGAGAGAGAGAGAGAGAGAGAGAGAGAGAGAGAGAGTACATAAGTTGACCTTAGACATCATTAGTCATGCCTGGTGTTGTTTAATGAAAAACTCCCTGTGGCTCTCTCTCAGACACACACTTGTATGTGCTCAGATTCCTACACATCTTAAAAAACTGAAATGCACGCGCACGCACGCACACGCACACCTCTAATTTTCTTTAACAAGGTAGTGTGAGCTTTGTGCATGTGTGTCTGGCTGATGAAGTGAATTTTGAGTTGTATTCTTAATATTCAAGGGAACTGATTTGAGCAGAGGGCAAAAAAGAAGAAAGGTTTAATTACCTTTGTCTCATAATCTGTCGCAATGCAGCTATGCTGTAATGCCCAAACTATTGCTGATTTCTCTCCAAACTATTGATGATTACCTATTGTTTGTGACACTATGCCTGTGTTTTTATTATCAAGACGAATGCATCTTATTCAGACAATAAATCTTTTCATTGTAATGAATGTTTTTATAAACATTAGTGTGAGTATGTGTCACTTCATCTTGCAGAAGCTGTCTTTCTAAATTTGGCTTAAAATTCTCATAGAGCACTATAGTAAGTTGCATTTTTGAACCTGCAGGGATTTGCAAAATTTGTGTTCTGTTTTATATTGAGATGAATGGGCAAAATGTATTATATCATAAGTGATCTAAATGTAATAACTGGCTTATCTAAAAGCTGTTCAAGGCATATTAAAGTGATTGGAGGCAGTTATACAGCCAAACATCGGGCTTTAAATTTATTAGACAATATTAATATTACACCATGACAACGGCAAGCCAGCAACCCTAGTGCACAACCACTCAAGCACTCCGAACCATGCTGCCGCAGTGGTGCTGAATGGACAGCCCCAAACCTGGACTCTGTGGTATGGCACCTCCTCGAGGTCAATCTTCAGCAGTCCCAGCTCTCCCACAAGATGGCACCATTCCATTCCAGCACACCCACTGTCACTATTATGGCTGAATGGAGCTCTTGTGCTAGCCCTGCTAGACTCAGGAAGCAACATCACCCTGGCTCATTTGTTGGCCTTACCTGTAGCTCTCCAACCTTGTGGAAGCCTGGCAGTGACCTGCATACATGGGGAAGTGAGGGAGGTCCCTGCCATGGAGGTCCAGGCAAGGAGTTAAAGAAGTGAATGGCCACTAATCACTGGGCTCATCCCAGATCTGTCTGTGGCCCTGCTCATAGGGAGAGACTGGCTAGGGTTTTCCAAACCTGCACTGGAAAAGAGATGATGAACCCCGAGGTGGAGAAGACAGCCACAATGTGCTCTAGCCCCAGAAGGTGAGTCCAACCATCCTGTTAACCCTCTCTCTGTTGTGTCTAATCTGGTGGCCAGAGAAGGGAAATTTGTGAGGGAGCAAAAGGTGGATGACAGGCTGAAGCACTGCTGGGCCCTGGTACTACAAAACAAAAGGGAGAACCAAAACCCCAGCCAGGCACTTCCCATGGCCTACTTCCTTGTAAATAATGGGTTCTACTACCACTGCAGCTGCCATGGCAAATCCTGTGATCTCTTTTTTTGTGCCCTGAACAAAAATTGACACCATCATGCATGGCACACCCACCTGTTAGGAGGCCCCTGGAACCCCATTACACCCTAGAGAAGACCCAGGACTGATTTCACTAGCCAGGCATGGAACCCAAAGGGCATGACGTCTGCCAACAGTGTCCCCAATGCCAAAGGACAACTCCATATAAGCCAGCCCTGGCTCCACACATGCCCCTACCCATCATCAGGATCCCTTTCAAGTGGGTGAACTGGTAGGAACTGGTAGGGCCACTCCCAAAGTCCACCTGTGGCCATGAGTACCTTCTGGTAATAGGGGATTACACCGCCAGGTACCCTGAGGCCATCCCCCTCTGTAATGCCACATATAGGAACATTGCCCATGAGCTGGTAGTCCTCTTCAGCTGAGGAGAAATCCCAAATGACTTGCTCACTGACCAAGGCACTCCTTTTATGTCCCAACTAATGGTGGACCTGTGTCTGCTGCTGCAGGTCAAACATCTCTGGAACTCTGTCTACACCCCAGACAATGGACTCATTGGAAGATATAACCACACCCTGAAAAGGATGCTGTGGCAAGTGGTGGATGAAGAGAGCTGCAGCTATGACCTGCTCTTACGTTACATGCTCTTTGCCATTTGGGAGACCCTGTAGGCCTCCACTGGTCCACATGGTTCAAGCTCCTGTTCAGACAAAGACCCAAGAGAGAGGCATGGCCAATGAAGCCTGAGAAGAATAATCCTGTCCCTTCCACATCATTGAATTTGTGCAGGGCATGCAGGAGTGCATGTAGCATGACCTCCCCCATCATGAAGGAGCACATACAGGCAGCCCAGAGGGAACAAAAGTGAGCCTATAAACCATCCTTCCCATCCCTGAGATCCAGCCAGGGGATTGTGTGATCCTGCTCCTCTCCAGTAACAATTGCAAGTTCCTCACACTGGCAAGGCCCCTATATCATCATCAAGAGAGTGGGTCCCTTAAACTACCACCTGCAGCAGCCAGATAAGAGAGCAACAGAAAAGCTTTATCACATAAACCTCTTAAAAATGAATTGAACCAGCACCAGCACTCTCAGCCTCCTTTGTCCCACTCACAGGTGCTTTGGAAGGAGAGCAAGTTCACAAGGGAGAGGAACTCATGCCAGATCAGAAACAAGAGCTCAAGGAGCTAAAGGACCAGTCTGGGGATGTGTTCTCAGTGGAGCCCAATTGGATGCACATCCTCCAACATGACATCAAAACACCTCCAGGACTGGTAATCTGACAGTGGCCCTACTGGGACCTGGAAGCCAGACATCAAGCAATAGAGGCAGAAGTAGCCCACATGCTCTAGGATGGCATAATTGAGGAGTCCACCCCCCCCCCCCCCCTCGTCCAGCCCCTTTGTCATTGTCCCCAAGCCCAACAGAAGCCTATGGCTTTATAACAAGTTTAGGAAGCTGAACCAGGTGTTGCAGTTAGACAGCTATCCCATGCCCCAAGTGGATGACCTCATCAATAGCTCAATTCATATCCACACTGGACCTCACCAAGGGCTACTAGCAGGTCTTCCTCACTCCCACCTCCAGACCACTGGCAGTACATGGTTCTCCCCTTCAGCCTCCATGGGGCCCCAGCAACCTTTTAACATTTAATGGATGTCATCCTGTGGTCCCACTGACCCTACACTGCCACATACCTCGATGACGTGGTCATCCACTCTTACACCTGGCAGGACCACATGCACCATCTCAGAGAGGTACTGAATGAACTCTGCAGGGCTGGACTAACAGCAAACCCCCATAAATACCACCTGGGGCTAACAGAGGCACAGTACCGGGTCTACCATAATGGTCGGGGATGCTAAAACTGCATGAGAAGATTGAGGCAATCAAGAACTATCCCCAACCCAAATAAAAAAACAGGTACGTGCATTTTTGGGATTGGCTGTATATTACAGGGGATTCGTGAATAACTTCTCTTCTATAGTCTCTCCCTTTAAGCCTTGACCAGGAAGGGAGAAACAGACAAGGTCCATTAGACACCTGAAACTGGGGAAGCATTCCAGGCTCTCAATACAGTCCTCGGCAGCTACACATTGCTAAGGAACCCAGACATCACCTGACTCTTTCTGGTACACACTGATGCCTCTGGGACAGGCCTGGGTGCAATGCTCTCTCAAGAGTTTGATGGAGAAGAATATCCCATAATCTTTGTGAAAAGAAAACTGACCCCCATCAAATGGTCTATGCCACTGTGGAATGAAAAGCCCTCACCATTAAGTGGGCCATCAACAAACTGCAATATTATCTAACCAGACATAATTTCATTCTTGTAACTGCTCATGATCCCCGACAGTGCTAAGGACTCTAATAGCGAATAAGCCAATGGTTTCTCTATTAGCAGGACTTCTCATTCCAGGAAACGCAGATGGTCTCTCAAGAAGATGTGCGCTCTGGGCCCAGTCTCCAAGGACAGCTGGCTCAGAGCTGACATTCAGAATGCGAAGGTTTCAAACAGACACCCTTTTTATGTTCTCACAATATTTTAACATATATTATTTGACAATGTGTTACTTATTGTAAAGAAATATATATGAAACCTAATACTAAATGTCACATGAGTATAAATTTACTTTGTTTGTCCCCTTCAGTTAGTCATGAGTATGTAAACTTTTGCATTTTTTTTATTATTATTATTATTGATTAATTTTCTTTGAAATAAAAGCACTCTAAATTAAACCTATAAGTCACTGAAGTATATTGTTCTTTTGTGGGACAGCAGTGAGATTTTAGTTTTCTTAAATCTTAGCCTTCCTTAATCTTCAGGTGTTTTGCCTGATTGAGACTGCTGTTTGTCTCTTCATTGGCATTTTCTTTTCAGTCTGCTGTTAATTCATTTTATGCTGTTGTTAGTTTGATTTTTTAGAACTTTTAGCTTTTTTTTACTCTACTTTTTTTTTTTAGCACTTACTCTTGGAGTAGGTGACTCTTTTCACACGACTACAGATCTCCACTGTGTGCCTTTCATACCAAAAATGACTGTCTATGCAATACCTAGAGAGAAAAAGAGAGAAATTATCAACATTCGCAGGTGTATAGTATAAATTGTTTGTATGTGTTTGTGGCTGTACTCTTGAGGCTGTATGAGTGTATGATGCTTCTATGGAGAAGTTTTGCAGTGTGCTTTGTGTATATGTATGTGTGTGAGAGGTATATGAATGTTACCTCTGCAGACTAGTTTTCTGGCTGAAACCTCTGCAAACGCACTGGGAGAAAAACTTGCACAGCTCAAACACACACGGCTGCAGCTTTCTTGTGCTGATTGTCGGACTGTTCGCACTCAAGTCTTCATCCAGAGTTTCTTTCTGGTCCTCTCTCTGAATTCGTCGATACATAAGCTCAGATCTCCATGGGCAACCTGCCAGGATAGCACAGAATCTCCCATAGCAACAGAAATGTCAATCATGTGCATATATTTAATCTCTTGTTCTTGGCATGGAAAAGACATAAACAGTATAAAACAGAATTTCATTTCCTGCTTCAGGGGATAATCTCACCTACATATTGTAGAGACCTGCAGTTGCAAGAGCTGCAGCTGCAAACACAAAGACTGTTCTGTGTTCATCACAGGGCCCCTATTTACAATATCAATCATTCCAAACACTTAATTCCTTTAAAAGTCTTGACTTGTTCTATTTGGTGTCACCATGAGGAGGATGGGTTCTGGCTCAAGGTTTCACTCTCAGGAGTTTTCCCTTGCTACTGTCACCTCTGGCTTGCTCATTAAGGAGCTACAAACCCCATTTCCAGAAAAGTTGGGATATTTTCCAAAATGCAATAAAAACATAAATGTGGGATCTGTCAATTCATGTAAACCTTCATTTAAATGACAAAACTACAAAGAAAAGATTTTCAAAAGTTTTATTGACCAACTTAATTGTATTTTGTAAATATAAATGAAGTTAGAACTTGATGCCTACAACACACTCAAAACAAGAGTCATCAGGAGATGACATATCCCCCTGGCCGCCACATGAAACCCCACTCCAAATTTTCCCAAGTTTAATTGTTTGCCATGGAAATCCGGAAAAAATAAAAATAACAGAAATCCCAAAATGTCAAAAGGCACAACTGCTCTAGTCACTTAACATAACTGTCAGGTTTCGTGAAAAAAATTCATAATAGTTTTCGAGTTATGCTCCGGAAACTAAAATGTTTACAGATAGACAGACAGACAGACGGACAGAGTGATAGCTTTATCCCCCCGCATTATATGCCGAGAGGATAAAAAGTTGGGACGGGGCAAAATAAGACTGAAAAGTTTATAGGATATTCAAGTAACACCATTTTGGAAGATTCCACAATAAGCAGATTAACTGGTAACAGGTGAAGTTATCATGATTGAGTTTAAAAGGATGCACCAAAGGCTCAGTCTTTGCAAGCAAGGATGGGTTGTGGCTCACCCCTTTGTGCCAAAATTTGTGAGAGAATTCTTAGTCAATTCAAAAAGAACAGTTCTCAATGCAAGATTGCAGAGAATTTAGGTCTTTCAAAATCTACAATACATAATATTGTGAAAAGATTCATAATGATGACCATGGACTGTTGAGCAGCTGAAGTCTTGTTTCAAGCATGAATGGACAAAAATTCCAATTTAAAAACTGCAACAATTAGTATCCTCATTTCCCATATGATTAAAAAGTGTTATTAAAAGGAAATGTGATGTAACACAAAGGTAATAATGCCTCTGTCCCAACTTTTTTTTGAGTGTGTTGCAGGCATCAAATTATAACTTAATTTATATTTGCAAAATACAATTAAGTTGGTCAATAAAACTATTGAAAATCTTTTCTTTGTACACTTTTCAGTTAAATAAATGTTCACATGAATTAACAAATCACAGATTTTTGTTTTTATTGCATTTTGGAAAATATCCCCACTTTTCTGGAAATGGGGTCAGTATAGACTGCATGTTTTGACTAAAATGTCCATGGAAAGACAACACTGATGACCCTGCTTTTATCTCACTGGTGTAACTGGAACAGTCTATGCTTGTAACTTGCAGAGGTGTCTAATTCCCGGACTGTAAGAAAGAGGCTTTGTCAATGAGCAATGCTCTTATAAATTGGGATTAAACTCATTATTTCACCAGAAACAAGGTAAGTGACTGCATGTGTACAATATACATTGTAGCCTGCTGAATTTAAGCCATGCCTGTGGAAATATACTCTTCGTGCATCAGAAGATATTTTCAGTGTTATTTTTTAGTGCATGATTGGAAAAGCTATGAAATACTTGTGCCCCCTTGTGGGCTCCCGAAAAAATATTAGTCAGGGGTTTCTTTCTCTTCATTTGTCCATTTCTCATTCCTGACCATCACACAAATATACACATACAAACAATCAACTGGGTTGTGAAAGAAAGAGAAAGCGAGACAGAGATGGACTGATGTGTGTATGTGTGTATTTTTAATGTGCTTTTACACTTTTCTGACCCTGCCATTTAAACTTCTCTCCAAGGGTATCTGACAGCATTGCCATGGGCACTATCACTACCACCATCCTGTTTCCACTCAAATCAGACTAGCACTATGGAAGCAACCACATTCACCCCACCTGGGCACCACTGAATTGTCACAGCTGTTGCTTTGAATTGGAGACCAAAGATAAGTTCCAGACATATAATTCAGCTGAGCTGATCTTGCTGAGAATAGCTAACATTTATTTTTTTGTCTACCAATAATAAACTAAGTTTGGTTTAGTTGCAAATTACACTCAGAGTTCAGGTCAGGTTCAGGAGTTCAGGTCTATAAGTGATACAGAAATTTAATTATACTAATACTTTGGCCAAAATCCAAAATATATTTTTGCACTGCTGACCTGTCTCAGATGGTACTCTTATGGTCCTCATTTGGACAAGACCATAGGGCATCCAATTTCTCCATTTGGGGGACAAAAACAGATTATCTCTGGTGCTCATGGGTGCTCTCTGTACCCTCTTAATGTCTTCTTTAAGAATGGTCTCTGACCACACACCTCCGCAATTATTAGGAAGGACCATTAACAGGATGGATTTGTTAAAATCCCCATGAAATGGCCTGAGAGCCATAATTTGATTCCATATTTTGACATATTTCCTGAAACAGAGAGTCAAAGTGACGGTGTGGTGAAATGTTTGACTGATGTACAAAATGGCCAATAGCCATCAAGACATCACACCTCTGTTGAATAATAAACTTGGCAATAGCTTATCAAATGAGATAAATATGAAGAACAGCGAAAGGTTTAAAAAAGGCCTTTTTCCAACGATGGAGGATTTCAAAACACCCATTCTTGTTGACTTTAATGAAGGCAATGTTCTAATCTAGATAATAAGACACCATGTGATTTTGGAGTTACAGGTTTGATCTGAGGTCTACTGACAGCCATACTGATGGTGACAGTCATCACCAGGATGCATCTGATGTCTGAATGGTACAACCTCAAATCAGAAAAAGTTGGGAAGGTATGTTGAACTTGAAATTAAAATTAAAAACAATGATTTGCAAATAATCTTTGACCTATATTGCATTCAAAACAACAGAGCAGCACATTATTTGATGTTTTACCTCATGAATTTTATTGTTCTCTTTTTTTTTTTCAAAATAAACACATAAATTTTGATTCTTGCAACACATTTAAAAAGAAATTGGGACAGTAAAGCATTCACAATTTTGCAATGTTGTCATTCCTTCTCATAACACTTAAAATATGTTTAGGGACTGAAGACACCAAGTGATGAACTGTTTGAGGTGTTATTTTGTCCCATTCTTTCTGCAAACAGTTCTTAAGATGTGCAACAGTATCGGGTTGACATCATATTTTTCGTTTCAAAATTCACCACACATTCCCTATTGGAGACAGAGGAGACATGTACCCTCTCCTTCTACAGCTATGCCTTTATAATGTGTGCGTAATGTGGTTTTGCATTGTCTTGTGGAAATATCCCTGGAAAAGATGTCGTCTTTAAGGCAACATATGTTGCTCCAAAATCTCAGTGTACTTTTCTGCATTAATGCTGCTGTCATTACTGCATACCATGACGGACCCTGGCTTTTGGACTTGTTGCTTGTAACAATCTGGATGGTCCTTTTCGTCTTTGGTCCAGCACACACATCACCCATTTCTTAAAAAAAAAATCCTGGAATACTGATTCATCTGACCACAATAAGCGTTTCCACTGTGTGATGGTGAGACGCCTGTGAGATGGCTCCAAGCACAGGGAAGTCAACAGTGCTTCTGGACACAATTAACATAAGGCTTCCGTTTTGCAATTTAAAGTTTTATCTGGCATTTGTGGCCATATTGTAGTGCTTGACAAAGGTTTGCCAAAGTAATCCTGAGCCCATGTGGTTATATCAGCTATACATAGTTCCCGTAATATTGGCAGGTGGGCGTTTCCACTCCCGTCCGCCATTTTGTTTGGCATAAGAATATGTCTTCCTGATAAGGACAGTAGGTGGTCAGTAATTAAGGTTACAAATCAGCAGAAGCTCGGATGACAACACATGTCACATGCCATTTAAACATTTCAATAATTTTCTCATGCATTTGTTAACAAACTGGAGATCCTCAGCCCATAGTTGCTCCTAAAAGACTTGGCTTTTCCTGAATACTGATTTTGTACCAAATCATGATTAAACTCACCTGTTGACATCACCTGTTTCATATAACATCATTATTTAATTGTTTTACCTCATTATTAGCCCTAAATTGCCCCTGTCCCAACTTTTTTGGAATGTGTTGAATGCCTGAAATGCAGGAAAGTATGCATATTAACAAATAAAATGAAGTTGACCAGACAAATACATGAAATATCTTGGGTTTATACTGTCTGTGATGAAATACAATTCAAAGTAAATTTAGAAATCACTGCTTTCTTTTTTTTTTTTTTTTTTGCATTTCCCATACCGTCCCACCTTTTTTCTGATTTGAATAATGACACATTTCTTTAGATGTGAGAGGGTGTCAGACCATGGTCTTTTAAAAGTCTTGTCAGAGTCTTTTCGAAGTTGACTAGTGTATGGTTAGCATTACTTTTATGCTGCCCTAGCAGTATATGAAGACAGAATCATGTTCTTGATCAGTCTGAGAAAGACGTTACAGTATTGAATGGCCCCAAGTTGGTAAAACACATCTTTGAAAATGTGCCAGTCGCATTACTCGAAATGAACTTGCTCGAAATGAATAAATACCAACCATACAGTGCATCCGGAAAGTATTCACAGCGCTTCACTTTGTCCACATTTTGTTATGTTACAGCCTTATTCCAAAAT
>JAODTV010000016.1:16884186-16895701 GCA_025399955.1 Galeichthys feliceps
TTAGTTCATCATAGGAGAGCAAAGCCGCTGCGAACGTGCGCGCCGCCACTCTTGGGCACTTCAGCCCAAGGCCGTCCGACGTTAACCTACCTGCATGTTTTTTTAAAGGGTCGATGTGTCCATATAATGTAAAGAACACTATATGGTGGCGTGAAGATGAAGTTTATCTTCTTTTGTTGAACCTATTACTCATTTTGCTTTGCTCACTCATGATGTATGGGTTCACCACTCGAAGATAAACTTTTGTATCTTAAGCGCAACCATGTAATATCCATGTTATATAATTTCATCAATTGTGCATTCCCCAGTGCCCCACATTGAATCGTGTTTTGATGAACCTGTGGTCGGATTACAGCCCGAGGCCATCAAGGCATGATGTGTACCCCCTTGAATACTCACTGCCCCTTGGTACGCACCTGTTCAATTGCGGGAAGCCCGATGTGTATCAGGAAGGGGAGGACTCTAATCCTGGAAATGCCCGGCTTTCCAACCACACCTGCAGATATATCTAAAAAAAAAACAAAACAAAAAAAAACTCATTCCTTGTGTATTATATATTGTGCATGTTGTATTGTGGTGTGAATATCATGCAACTCTCTTGTGCTAGATGTGTTTTCAAACCCTATGTTCACCGCTAAGTTGGGGCTCATATCTGCAGCTGTAAACTTGCCAATCATTGTGCCTTTTTCTTTAACTTGGATTGAATCGGCTGGGAAATGTTTTCAATGAGTGCGTGCATGTGCTTGTGTCTGTGTGTGCATGTGCAGAGCTTCATGTTTGTGTCTGGTTCTACTGAGTGACACAGAAGGGTGATGTTGGGCATGTTTCTGCTACTAGGACCAGTGCCTTTTATGCATGTTTGGGGGATCCAGCCCACGGTCATGTTTAGAGCCACCACTCACTGGCCATGCCATCAGCGTTGTAATTTAACAGAAAGTGTTCCCATACACATAGATTTGGGGAATTGTCGTAGTGCTTTTTGTTGAACTAACATTAAAACAGTCTGCTTAGGAGAAGTTTTTTTTTTTTTTTTTTAAAACTTGTACACGCTCAATTGTTTTGAGATAGAGAGGAAGCTACTTTTTCAAAGCAAGTATGGACTTATTTTGATGAATAACTTTTCATTTAAGGAATTTACAAATTGACACATTAAAGGTATCACACACATTTAAGAGATTTACTCTCTTTTCTACTGTGGTTAACATCTTATGTAACACATTTTGGTCATGTTTCAACAGTCTTTATATCAAAGTGACAAAACAAAGTCAAATATCTGTTCCTCAGGTTTCCCACCTTTTCCAAGCCCATCTCAGCCTTCTGTGCTTTTGGGTGAAGATCCTCCACCCTACTCCCCCCTGACATCACCCGAGAGTGGCAGTGCCCCTGTGATCAGCTGCCGTGTGTGTCAGTCTCTTATCAGTGTTGAGGGCAAGATCCACCAGCACGTCGTCAAGTGTGGCGTGTGTAATGAGGCGACAGTAAGTAAAGGAAACCACGTAAAAGCTCATACCAATGCAGCACCAAAGGTCCCAGTTATATGGTCTCTGGGACCTGCTGAAGATCGGTCCCAATAGGAGCTAATGTTGTCTGGTTAGGCTAACAGCATTTTTTTTCTTTCTTTTTATTCCTGATGGTTTACTCCCATTACATCAGTGTGCAATATTATATGCGTGCGCGCGCACACACTGGGGTTGTGTAATTAAAATAAGTCTGGTTCTTTGGTGCTGTTTGTACTATCCAAAGCAACAATGTGTTTACGTTCTATTCCATGAAGCATGATTGGGTGAAATAAGTAGCAGTTGATCTTCAAAAATGAAGTCCACTCCCACCCTTTCTCTGACAGTCTACCCCATACTTTGTTTTTTTGTTTTTTTGTGGGTTTTTTTTTTTTTTTTTTTTTCTCTCTCTCTCTTGCTCTCTCTCCCCCTTAGCCCATAAAGAATGCTCCAGCTGGGAAGAAGTATGTGCGCTGTCCCTGTAACTGTCTGCTCATCTGCAAGGTCACATCTCAGCGCATCGCCTGTCCGCGTCCTTACTGGTGAGACGGGGACAAAATAACCTTTCAGACAAGTTACAGTATTCCTAAGAATGTTAAGATATTTTCCTTTCATTCTTCCTCTAACCAATCATGTAATTGTTCTGTATTTCTTTCTCATTTATTTTTATAAGCAGATTGTGGTTTGTTAAGAAAATGGAGGGGATGGATATTTTAATTTGTACATCAGGATTTTAATGACCGTTATTCATATCAAACACAGCCTACAGTTGTTAAACTGTAGGCTAAAACTACAGAACATTTTTACATGTTCTTTAACTGCTCTGAGCTCATGGATAGTCTTAACCCCCCCCCAAAAAAAAGCACTGTATCTTAAGTTTTCAAGAAGAACTTGGAAGTGTGCATGATGGAGGAAAATTTTAGTTGCATCAGAGACTGTGTGAAAATCCCAGGAGATCAGCTTATTCTGAAACCCTCAAGCCAGCCCATTGTACCAACAACCATGTCATGATCAAGTTACTGATCACATTTTTTTTTTCTCCATTCTGATATTGGATGTGAACATTTAAATGAAGCTCTTGACCTGTCTGTGCATAGTTTAATGCATTGTGCTGCTGCTACCTGATTGTCCAATCAGGTAGCAGCAGCACAAATCACATGAATGAGCAGATGTATAGGTGTTCTCAATAAAATGGATAGTGACCGTATATGAGAATTATTAAATGTGAGAAAGTCAGAAACTGTAATTTTAATTTTCCTGGACAGTGTTTAATACATATTTTCTGTGTCTTTGTGTTGCAGTAAGAGGATCATTAATTTGGGGCCAGTACACCCTGGGCCAGCTAGTCCAGACCCTCAGCCTACTGGGGCCCGAGTCTCATGTGGCCACTGTAGCAACACCTTTTTGGTACCATCCTCATTAACAGAATCACTTGTTTCACATAACTGTGGCAGCACCATTATAACAACCACTATAATCATGATCACGAACAGTAGGTTATCTACTGTAGCAAAATTCATTCCTCTTCAGTAAGTACTTGATCAAGGTCCTGGTGGATCCTGGTGCGACTGCACACTGCATGGGATGCTAGTCCACACTCTGTGTGTGCGCGCGCGTGTGTGTGTGTGTGTGTGCGCGCGCGTGTGTGCGCGCGTGCGTGTGCGTGCGCGCGTGCGTGCGTGTGTGTGTGCGCGCGTGCGTGCGTGTGTGTGCGTGCGTGCGTGCGTGTGTGTGTGTGTGTGTGTGTGTGTGTGTGTGTGTGTGGATAGATAGATAGATAGTTTATTTCGAATCATTTTCAATACACATATTTACAGAAACAATACGTCATATTAACACAAGTAAGAACAAAAATAATTCCGGACAATGCCAAGACTTCAAAGTCTGTGAATCCCCGCTATTTCCAAATAAAGAATGACATTATAAAACAGGGGATCAGCATTGCCACACATGCATACACACTTTCATACCACTTTAAGTAAAGACATCACACTTGATTTTTACAAACACATAAACGCACACACCTCCCTACAATTATAGTTAAGTTTAGTTCATTGAATCGACCCTCCCCACCACCTTAATATCACCCAAATTTACCCCAAAATTATATTAAAACATTACAAGAGCGCGTTAAATATTAAGTATTACTCACCACGCAAACTGTAACACAGGGATAGTTATGTCTTAAGTTTCATATTGAGATATAAGGTATTTTTTCAGTCTTGAATCAAAGGCACGTGCAGATTTGGCAATTTTGACATTTTCTGGCAATTGAGACCAAGCATCAGGTCCTTTGTAGATAAAGCTACGAAGTACAATGTCCTTCCGTACTCGGGACAAGTGTATGTCGTTATGACTGCGTGTAAAGTAAGAGTGGACATTATGGTTTGAGCTGTAAATTCTCTGGAGTGGTTCTGGCAGCTCACTGTGAGTGTGTGCGTAAACCAGTTTACAGAGCTGAATACGAAATAAATCGTCAAACGATGGAATTTTAAGTTTACTGAAGATTGGAGCAGTATGGTCGTTGTATTTAGAATCAATAATTATTCTAACTGCCTTTTTCTGGAGTATTCTGAGTCTTTTTACATATTTGTCAAAGGCAGAACCCCATACTATTATTCCATACAGAAGATGCGGATGTATCAGTGTATAGTAAAGCATCTTCAGGTGATTACACGATAGATAGCGCCTAGTGGAAGCCAGAGCATAAATTCCGCTCGAGATTTTCTTCTGACAATATTCAATGTGTGATTTCCAGCTCAATTTCTCATCAATGAGAATGCCCAGGAACTTGACCGATTGGACCCGCATGAGAAGTTCGTTTCCTATTGTCAGCGTATTATTCGTGTGAGCTCCTTTCCTCGTGGGCGTGATTACCATATAAGTGGTTTTGCTCGTATTTAGCGATAATTTATTTGCCTTGAACCAGTCAGATAGACTTTGAAGCTCAGCGTTCATACAACGAAAGAGTTCCTGGAGATCACAGGATGACTTGTAAATAGTTGTGTCATCCGCAAACAAAATACACTTGGAGCGAAGGAGACTTTTCGGTAAATCATTCGTGTAGATAATGAATAAGAGGAGGCCCAGCACTGAGCCTTGTGGGACACCACAAGTAATGTCCAGTCTGTCTGAGTCATAATCTTTGTAACTCACAAACTGCTGACGTTGGCTTAAGTAGCTTCTGAACCACTCCAGAACGACACCTCTTATACCATAGTGTTCCAGTTTTAGCAACAAAACAACGTGATCGATCGTGTCAAAAGCCTTGGATAAGTCCAGAAAGACTGCAAGGCTATGTTCGTTGTTCTCAAATGCATTCAGTATATCAAAAGTAAACTCAGTCACAGCGTGGGCTGTGGAGTGTTTTGGTCTGAAGCCAAACTGGCTCAGAAACAGAATTTTATTGAGGATCAGAAAATTATACAGCCGCTTGTGGACTATTTTTTCTAATATTTTCGACAGGCTAGGGAGGAGCGATATGGGTCGATAATTGCTTAAACTTTGTGGGTCTTTAGCTTTAAAAATGGGAACGACCTTCGCTATTTTCATTTCGGTCGGGACTTCCCCTTCAAGTAATGATTTGTTTACGAGCACAGAGATCGGTTCAGAAATAGCTGGACTGAGTTGTTTGATAAGTTTCATGCTAATATTGTCATGACCGGTGCTCTTTTTGGATTTCTGCGATTTGATAATTGATGTTATTTCTTGAGGATCTGTAGGATTTAGAAACATAGAGTTTTTGTTAGCATTGTTTTGTAGCCAGCTTTTGACCGATTTATTCGAGGGACCAATAGCGTCTGCATATTGCTTGCCAATGCCAGTAAAGTACTCACAGAAACCATCAGCTATGAGCTGCGGATTTGCAGTTGTTTTATTATCAATAGTGAAGCAGTCAGAAATTGAGGTTTTGCTGTTGGGCTTTCCCGATATAAGGTTTATTGTTTTCCATGTTTTCCTTATATCGGTTTTGTATTGAACAAACAAATCACTGAAGTAGATTTCTTTTGATTTACGTTTAAGTTTGTTCAAAGTGTTTCTATACTGAACAAACCTCTGATATGCTGGGTCCGTTTTGGGTTTTGAGAGGCATTTTCGGAAAAGTTTGTCACGAGTGACACTAGATCTTAAGAGACCGGGCGTCATCCATGGTTCTGTGAGAACATATTTAGGTTTAACAGTTATTTCCTTCACAGGAGCGTGTTTGTCAATCACTTCATTAAGCTTCAGCACGAACTTATTGTAAGCATCATTAAGTGGAGCTGCGAACAGTTGATGCCAGTTTATATCAACTATATCTTTTTTGATGTCATCAATTGCTTGTTCGTTCATGGGTCTACAGCTGAACCGCAAGGGCTCTTTGCTTTTGCGTGTTTTTTTGGCCATACATGTTATGACTGGCAGGTGATCAGACATATCAGTGAGTAGAATCCCTGAGAAAATATTACTGTAATCATCATATTTGACATAGATATTGTCAATTAGGGTCGCGCTGCTGTGAGTTATGCGTGTTGGTCGAGTAATTGTTGGAATGAGACCAGCACATGAAAAGGAGTTGAGAAGATTTGATGTATTACAATGCGAATCAATTTTCATGTAATCAAAATTTTGGTCGGTTCCCAGTATAACTGCAGAGAATCCACGGTTAGTGATATTCTCTAGCGTGTCGTTATATCTGGAAATTGAAGTTTTTTCATTTGTATTTGGTATACGGTAGATTTCACCTACCAAAAGAGTCTTATTGTTGTCTCTAATCTCTGCAAATACAGACTCGAATTCGCCCTCGACATTGACCGCAATATCTTTGCGTTCGATGAAACCAAATTGCTTGCTGATGTACAAAGCAACAGCACCTTTGGTGTGTTTTTTACGATTATAGCAAATGAGTTTGTAACCGGGAAGTTTATCAAACAGCTGCCAGTTTGCTTCGGTCAAGAAGGTCTCACACAACAGAATAAAATGAACTTTAATGTTTGCAGTTTGCAAACGATTCAGCATGTTAACAAGTTTGTCATATTTGTCTGGCAGACTGTGGATGTTGATATGCAGAGAGCAATATCCATATTTGTCTGGTCGGATAGGAGTAATGATCTCCTCAATTTCATAATACGGACTTCCGCCATTACACAGTTCAGTATGGTTATTTAGTGCCGTGACTCGATTCAAATCAAAACCGTCATCTGTCACATTTAGCATTCTATCTGTCATGATTATCGCTAAACTTGAGGTTACATGACAAGTTACATGATCCCCTGGTACAGTTTGTGTGGTTAAGTACAGAAAACCAGTTTCGCGCTTAAAAAAAAATAAGACATTAATTGATAAGATGAGTTAATGGCAAACATTATTTACGAACACAGTGGCTTAGCTCTGACATATTTAACTTGTTACTTAGTGAGTAAACTTGGAGTTTGCAGTGTCACACAGGCTATTAATGTGTTCAAACCTTCTCCGACCGATATGCTGGTAGCCTAGCGAACAGTCACGAGTAGCAAGATAGATGTTATTTATCAGTTGTTTAGACCTCATATGTTTGAGGAGTTCAAAACCTGTACCGTGGTCTGCATTGGAGTCGAAATTCTCCACAGTCCGGTTGTCCACCTGTAGCCGGTAGGCGAAGATGAGGTCGGACGCCGCTGCGACTTCAGAAAGCTGGATGAGCTGGTCCCGTACTGTACGGACGTTCTGGAGAGAGGTCACTCAAGCGGCGAAGCCTGTGAACAAGCTGCCCGAGTCCTGCGTGATATCGCTCTCAGCGATGTCGATGGTGGCCGGCAGCTGGAGTGGATCAGACGTGGGGAGTGTGGGGTAGAGGTAGCATGTCTGGAGCTTACCGCCAACAAACAGCTTGTCCTGGACCAGCGTGGCCTTGTTGTTAGGCCGGTTGTTAGACCGACTTCTTCAGCCGGTACTCCTCCATCGAGAAGCGCTTCCTCTCGACCATCTCTGGGGGGAGCTGTCGTGAAACGAAGTGCCCCGTGTCTTGCAGGCGGTTGGTGTGCGTGAGCACGGTCTGGAGCTGGCTGGCAACGGGAAACCGGGTGATAATACTGCGGTTTCCGGACTTGGGCTTACCGCCGAGTCTGTGGGCCACAGTGATCCAGATCTTGTGGACTTCCCCCACACCCATGACTTGGGAGAGGAACGTCCGGATGATGGACACACAGTCTTCACCCCTGATTTCTCTGTAACGGTCCCCCGAGCAGCTGAAGATCAGGTTCTCCTTCATGGATTGGGCCCTCAACTCTGTGATCTGCTTACTCAGTCTGGCGTTCTGGTTCTCACTCTTCACCAACCTGCCGTTTAGCAGTGTTACAGCTGAGTGTAGGGCATTTACTTCCCGGACCAGGCTGGATACCGTCTCGTTGTTTGATCTTTCCCTTTTCTCCAGGTCACTCACTCTGTTGTCCAGCGATTCCAGCTTCTTGACCGTATCAGCAGTGTCTTTCTTAATAGACAAAAGCATGTCCCACGCAGCCTGAGGGAACGCATCCGAGATAATGTCCTTGCTATCATCTTTTCGTGCACCTTTTCTACTTCCAGATCGCGACATGTCAAAGCCTATAGTTCTGCACAGGGAGAATAGTCCAACTGAAGCCAGGTAAAATCAGTAATCCAACGGCTGACCTCCACTCACAGCAGGAGAAAATCAATAATTCAAACGTCCCTTGGCCAGGTAAAAACCGTCACAGGTGGCTAATCACACAATGACCGGACACAAAATCACAGTTTTCTCCACTAATAAAGATAACTGGTCGCAGACTTATCACAGGGCTAACACAGGTGACTTCATAAAACAGATTATCCAAAAATATCCAAGCAACAAACACTTTGTCCAAGAAAAATGTCCAAAAGAAAAAAATGTTTTTTTCCCGTATGATAAAATTATTCAATTCAATAGCCAGAGCTGTCCAAAAAGAATGTCATTTACTTTTTTTTCTCCTGAACAGGCCTGTTGAAAACTTTGTGAAATCCCATCTGCTACCTTGAAATGAGTTTGTGATTTGTGTGCTTGGTGCAGTAATTACCAGAGCTAAAATGGTTTCTTTTCAGCCACTTTTCCCAAATGGAGCACGACAGCCACAAATAATAATTCATCACACTAAATTGCTCAGGGAAGCACTTGGTTGCCTATTTAAAGGTTCTACATGGCTTGAATATAGCCCCCTTCAGTAGTCATGATTTTCTCAAAGAAACTATTTTTCCACTATAGTTGGACTCATTTATATATTAATTTCTGCTCAGCAGGCCCTATTCATGTCTGTTTCACAACGTCTTTGCAGTTTTTACACAGAAAACTTGATTATGAATATTAGAAATGAAAACTTTACTGGAATATTAGAAATGAAATAAACATGAACAGGAATATAAGTCCTATATAACATAACATCATATAACTCCTTTATAAGCCCTAATATGTTATTGTGCTCGAAAACCTTTGGTTATATTTTGAATTACTTGCAATTATTGAGGTCTTAGTTGTGCAAAGAAAGAAAGAAAGAAAGAGCAATAAATGTTAGATTTTGTATTTTTCACTATCCCAACTGGAACAGGTCCTTTATTTCTATTATAAAAACTTTTCTACTGGAAAGAAAGAAAGAAAAAGAACATTAAATGTAAGATTTTGTATTTTTTCACTATCCTAAATGGAACAGGTCCTTTATCTCTATTATAAAAACTTTTCTACTCGAAAGAAAGAAAGAAAGAAAGAACATGCACATGGGATGCACGGTTTTGGATTTTTTCAAATAAAAAAAGAAATAAGGAAAGCTAGAAGTTTCTAGTTGCATTTAATGTTAGTTCCTTTTATAATTTGTCACCTGTCTTTTTTTTTTTTTTTAATCTTTCTTAAACTTAATAAGACAAAAAATGAACTGTCAATGGAAGACATTTCCTTGTCAGAAAGGAAAGTGACAGCTTTATCTCTAACTGGAGACTCCTTCTAAAAATGCAAAATAAATGTCGTTATATTTCACTGTATCAATGATTATACTGAAAAAGACATAACATTCAATAATTTACCAGGACTGTGGTATTTAAGGCTGTGACTGAGAGAACAGAACACATATATCTATTTATATGTTTATTATATATACAGAATGCAATCCAAGTACAGATCTGTTAAATGAGCTGGCAAGAGAACCATAGTAGACAGAAACATTGTATATATGAACCCATTCACTCTTAGGGAGGGTACTGAGTGTGTTTCTGCATCAGTGCTGGCAGAAGAGCTTCAGGCATTTCTTGTTTGTGAGGAGGTTATGAGGAAATCTGCAGAGCGAGCAAAGCTGAGCAAATTATTCCACTAGTGCAGAAGTGAAAGGAGTCAAGTTTTAAGCTTCGTGATATCAAAAGACAGAGTTCATTTACAGACTTCTTCTTAAACTCACTTTTATATGCATTACATTATTAGCATTTAGCAGACACTTTTATCCAGAGCGACGTACAACATACCCAGAGCAGCCTGGGGAGCAGTTGGGGGTTAGGTGCCTTGCTCAAGAGCTTAGAGCCATTCCTCTGGTCCAAGGACTCAAACTAGCGACTTTTTGAGTGTGAAACTCAAAAGTTGGAATGTAGCTACTTTTATAACAGCTATTATGCATGTATAACCCGGTATCTCACAATGTCACTCGGCACACAACCCAAGTCACATGGATACACAGAGGATCAACACACGCATTGATCTTGACATCTGAGTTTGAGGACAGTTTCTATTGTGGTCTCAGCACAGACTCAGCATACAATCCAGCTTATTTTGAAACAACTTGTGTTATTACTGTTCTCCCTCTGAGACACTCCAGACTTTAATAAATCTTGCCTCTGATTCAGATGTGCTTCTCTGTAATTCACAACAGATGGCTATCATCGATCATCTGCATTGATATAAACATAATGTAGCCTATCATCCAGTGTAATGGATATTGGTGTACTATTACATAACCATGTACTGCCTCACGTTATGTTCTTCCAGGCATTTATGAGTTTCATATTGCCTCTTCTGCTCCATTTAAATGCTCGTAAAGCCCTGCTTTAAAGTTCTGCTCATAATACACACATTTGTTCAGGCTTAAGCTGGTGTATAATGGTTGTTTTTCATCAGTAAAGTTAATTACAGATCAACGAGAGCATATTTAATAATGATTATTTGTTCTGTCCCTGAGGTTAACATAACTATCTATTCTGTGTGAGACGGTAATTACAAGGTTGAGCAATTCAGCTTTTACTGTGGCCTTCAGATCAAGTAGATGCATCATTTTAGAGTTGTGAAAATCATACAAAAGCGGTTTTCAGTTTGATGGGCATAATTATAACAGCAGTACTGCATTTATAGGCTGAAGTAGACAAAACAAATTTGCAAATGAACAAAAGAGTGCGTCTGCGGTTTATGTTTCTCATCATGATCCATTCAACACAGGCTACACGTGCATTACATTTGGATATGTTCCTGTCCAACATTTCCACATACACTCCCTCTTTGTGCTAAGTCATAGCATCTGCCTTTGTATCAGTCTTTTGGTGATGTTTGGCCCTGGATTTACTGTCTCTATTTCATCAGTGGTCATAATCCAGGGTTGATCTGGATATGCAGATTTTCCAGTGTAATAGAGCAGAGTATATAATCCAAAAGCCTAATGTATCCTGCAAGAGATTTAGCTTCTGAAATGATACGTTATTTGCTCCTGGGGGATGTGATATGACACACGCTGTGACTGGATTTGTATTTTTTTGCAGCACATACTGAGAACAGATTCTGTCTAATATAGACAGGCTAAAACTAAAATAATGTTTTCGAAAACTTCATGCAGTTAAAGGAATACTCCACCATTTTCAACCCAGTCTTTATCCATGGATCTATAGTGTATGTATGATTATTACAACAAACAAATCAATCAATCTTCTTCTTTCAGCTGTTCCTGTTAGGGGTCACCACAGCGGATCTGTTCCACATATTTGATTTGGCATAGGTTTTACACCGGATGCCCTTCCTGACACAACCCTCCTCAATCTATCCGGGCTTG
>JAODTV010000016.1:17190212-17201288 GCA_025399955.1 Galeichthys feliceps
GGTCCTGGAGAAACATAATTTCGTTTTAACTGTGTACTTGTATATGGTTGAAATGACAATAAAAGACCTTGACCTTGATTAGTCATTTTAGATCGCCAAGGGTGCACACTTGCCTTCCTAAATAACCACTTTACTTGCCATAAAATCAGCTTTGTGTTTTACTCATCACTTCACTCCACAATTCATCTGCTGTCCGTACCGCATTCATTTAAACAGTGTAAACATCATCATCGCGCTTAAAAAGTCTCATTGGCAGGGCGCTCTTGGGTGACGTCAGTACAATTTTGTAGTTTTTTTTTATTTTTGTTGATTTCTTACTGGCTTTGTTTGTCTTTCTTACTGGCTTTGTTTGTCAATCAAAGAGTGATATTGGGACCTGAATTGTTATGTTTTTCTCTATTTTATCATATTTTGTTTATTAGAATTAGGCATGCCTGGGTTAAATTATTATGGATTATGGTGGTTTTCATGGTTATAGTAGGAGCCTGGGGCCTATAAAATGGAGGCTGCCTCCAAGTTAGAGAGTAGTTGCTGGAGAGTTACACAGGAGGTAACATCTCTGCAGAGACTTTGCCAGTAAAAGAAGTACTGTGTGTAAATAGTTTTTTCCTCTTTTATGGACTTTTGCAAAAATATTTTTTCCACTTATTCACTGTTGCACTTGGGAAATGAGCACAGTTAACACCACCATAACTAGAATTACGACTACGCCATTGTTTTTGGAAAGGAGAAATCGAACCTCACGACAGGGCTACTAAAGCACCTACACTCAAGAAGAATCGTGATTGGAAAATACTTAGATACAACACCGATGTCCGATCAAACTTTTCCATTGAGTTGTGGAACCGGTTCAATGAGCTCTATGACGAAAACACCTCTGTATTGAAACAATATGATGCATTAATCAAAGCAAAAGACTATACAACAGCTACTACACTACCACTAGCTCAGAAAACAAAAGTTGCAAAGCGTGGAAGCAAGGAAAAGGGTAGAACAACTCACTAGAAAGTATATCATCAGTAAATCTTGTATCATTAGAAAATGCTTGCAAGATGCAAAACATTAGCTGAGTCAGCTGAAAGCTGCTAGGTTTCACTCAACATCCAAAGAGAAGCCAGAGAATAGCAGCAAAGTCCCTCTGCGATCTAGATTTTGCTGACGACATAGTATTACTCTCAAATGAAGTGGCGTCAGCACGCAGCCTACTGCATTGTGTTCAGAATGAATGTAAAAAAGTTGGTTTAAAGCTGAATGCGAGCAAAAGGAAAGCCATGTTTTTCAATGTAGATGTCGAACCCCTCTACACTCTTGATGGTGAAGAAATCGGACAAGCGTTAACTGAGCCTGGTGACCAAGATTTTAAATATATTGGAAATTGGTGTGACAAAGAAAAGGATATATCTACTAGGAAAGTGCGAGCTTGGAAATCTTTACACAAAATAAAGAAAGTGTGGAAGAGCAACCTTTTGAACTCAATCAAGCTACAACTATTTCATGATACAACAGAAACTATCCTACTCTATGGTGGTGCCACTTGGTCACTAACACAACAAGAGGAAAAATCACTTAATGGCACATATACATGCATGCTAAGAATGGTGTACAACATCAACCGGACAGACAAAGTTAATAACAGAACATTATGGCAGCTTGAGCAGAATTTCAGAAGTTATCAGGGAACACATCATCTCCTGCACATCTCAGTTACCTGGCTACCAACCCATGGCTACGCTGAGAGAGGATGATCACCATCAACTTTCATAGATACTCTTCTCCGTGACACTAATATCAACAACATCAATGAATTCGAAACCTGCATGAAAGACAGAGTGGTTTGGCGTCGATTGTCTTGCTGTCAAAACAAATGACACCGATCGGAACAGATTAAAAAAAATCAGGTGGTCACCTAGCTAGGATGTGTTGAAGCTAGCATGGAAAATGTGAACTAGCCCCAGCACTACACACTAGGGAACTGTCTGTCTGTCTGTTGCCATCCTCATAGTTGAGGGTTGACGATCCAGGAAGCTGTTCTGAAAATTTCTCTCCACCTGGAACTGTCACGGGCCAGAGCAGAGCACCGGACAGATGCGTCCACTCTCTGATGTCATCTAGCCATATTCTCCGTTGCCTACCCCTGGATCACTTCCCCTCTCCTAGCCCTTCCAGAATAAAGGTGGACAGCTTTCCGGCCCTAGTTCAAAGTACCGAAGCTTGCACGTCACTATATCCCGGAGGAGTTTGCAGGTGGTGTTCAGCTCCACAAGTATTGACTCGTTAGTCCGGTGTTCTGTCCAACTCACTCTTAGGATGTGACAATACCCGAACATCTCGAAGGCTTGGATCCACCTGATGTCATCCTTGTGGAGGGTTCAGCTTTCAGTACCATATTTCACTATTGGCCATACAAATGTCTGTAGAAGCTTGACCTTGATGAATTTACTGAGGGCATGGTCCTTCCAGAGTTGAGTTAAGGACTTGATGGATGCTCTAGCCATGCCAAGTCGGCAGCGGATTTCTTTACTGCCATGACCATCCTCAAAGATGTTTGCTGCTAAATATTTGTAGACATCCACCTGTTCTCAGGGTATGCCATGGCAAGAAATGTTGATGATTTCTGCCTCACAAGTTGCAGCCATTGTCTTAGATTTCGCGGTCCTGATTTCAAGGGAGTAATGGTTAGAAGCCTTTTCTACCTTGTCCACCAGCTGTTGTAGCTCTTGTGGTGATGTAGTGATCAGCATGATGTCATCCGCATAACATAGGTTGTTAATCACATGCCTATTGACACGTACACCAACCCTTGCCAACTCATCTGCTGAACCTTGCATGACCTCCTCGCTATAAAGATTAAAACATACAGTCGAGATCAGGCATCCTTGTCTAACCCCTCTCCTCACCTGGAATGGCTCTGACAGTTCCTGCTCTACTCTAACTGAGGCCTGTTGATTTTCGTAGAGGCTCTTCACTATTCGGACTGTGCTGCTAGACATTCCCATATGGCTCAGAACCTCCCAGAGTTTTTTGATGGTTCACAGAGTCAAAGGCTTTCTTAAAATCATTAAAAGCCACGTATAGCGGTTGATTGAAATCCCATGCCTTCTCCGTGATGATGCGGAGGTTAAATAGTTGGTCACTGGTGCCGACACCTCTTCTGAAACCCATCTGTTCCTCTGCAAGTTCATACTCTGCTACTGAAGTTAAACGGCTTAGGAGTACGCATAACAGGAGCTTGCTAATGTGACTGATCAATGATATAGCATGATGATCTGCACAGTCAGTCGTTCCCTGCTTTTTGGGGATCTGGATAAATATCAAGTAAAGCCAGTCCATGGGCCATGACCCTGTGTCTATGATCTTATTGCAGAGTATTGTAAAAAAAAAAAACTGCATCTTGCTGTCTCCGCTAGCTTTGATAAGTTCTGCTGGTATGTTTTCTATGCCTGGCACCTTCCTGTTTGGTAACCTATTGATGGTGTCATGAACCTCACTTTCCAATACTGTTCCCACTAAGGAACAGTGTGAGGCTGATTCCAAGTACAGTGTATTGAAGGAATTAGTAACAATAAGGTATAAATTAGAGGGCCTAAATAACTGAATGAATACCAAGAATAGTGCCTTCTACACTTGAGATCAGAAGGGGGTTCAGACAGCCACAAGAACACAACAGCCCTTGAGAGGCTGCATGCTACATACATGCCACTGCATGCTACAGAGCACTAAGAAGGACACAGGAACAGCTACCACCCAAGCCAGCACCTGCAGAGAAGCCCATGCCCACTGACATCAACAGGGCCACTCTCCCAAAAATCTACAAGCCATGGATAACGGGATGTGCCCTGCATGATGTTTTCCATGCCAGAGCCCCCACAGTCACCAGCTGGCTTAACAGGAGACCAATATCGGCCCTGTTGGACTTGGGAAGTGCTATCACCCTAACCTGCCTATCAGCGCTGCCTCATTTTTTTGAGGCCTGCCAAGCCAAAAGGGAGCCTGGCAATAACCTGTGTTCATGAAGACATGAGAGAAGTCCTCACTGCTGAGGTTCAGGTGGGAAGCAGAAGAGGTGAGTGGCCACTAACTATCAGGCTCATCCCCAATCTACCGGTGTCCTTTCTCATAGGGAGAGACTGGCCAGGATTCTACCAGCTGGCAGCTGAGAGGAGACAGCAAGCCCCACGATGACACAGACTCCAGCGCCATAATCCGCCCCCTGTGTGAGCTGTCCTCCTTGCTGAGGAAGAAGAAGCAGATGCTGAGGCCTGGTCATAAAGTGAGTCCCACACCCTCTCTAATCCTCTTCTTATATGTAACTAGTTTGCTAGAAAGAGGAGCTTTGGCAAAGAACAGACTGAGGATGACTGGCTAAAGCATTGCTGGGGCCAGGTGCTGCAGATCAACAGGGAGAACACAAACACCATCCAGGTGCTCCCCGTGGTCTACTTCATGGTCAAGAATGGGCTTCTATATTTCTGATGGAACCACCCTGCAATCTCCTCGTCGTGCCCCACACGAAGATCAACACTATCAAGTCAATTTATTTGTATAACGCTTTTAACAACAGATATTGTGGCAAAGCAGCTTTACAGAAAAATAAAGACTTTAAAAATATGATCTAATTTTATCCCTAATAAATTTATTTATCCCTGTGTTGACAGTGGCAAGGAAAAACTCCCTCAGACAACATGAGGAAGAAACCTTAAGAATACACCGTCATGCACCTGGTCCACACCCACCCACTAGGTGGCCATCTGGGACCCCAAAACACACTGGAGAAAATATGGGACCGGGTCCACTGGCCTGGTGTGGTGGCCGAGGTGCGTAATTTCTGTCAGAGGTCTGCCCAGTACCAGAAGACTACTCCCTATAAGCCGGTGTTGGCACCTCTCATTCCCCTGCCCATCATCAGTGTCCCATTTGAGTGGGTGGTTATGAAATTGATAGATCCACTCCTGAAGTCTGCCTGTGGCCTTGAGTACATCCTGGTAATTGTGGATTATGCCACCAGATATCCTGAGGAAATCCCCCTGTGAAAAGCCACATCAAAAAAACATCACCCTCTTCAGCCAGGTCAACATTCCCAAAGACCTCCTCACCGACGAGGGCACTCCATTCATGTCGAAGCTGATGCTGGACCTGTGCTGGCTGCTGCAGGTAAAACATCTAAAAACCTCTGTTTATCATCTGCAGACAGACGGGCTCGTTAAGCGGATCAACCAAACACTGAAGAGGATGCTGCAAGAAGTGGTGGAAGAAGAGGGCCATAACTGGGACTTACTCTTGCCCTATGTGCTCTTTGCTATCTGGGAGACCCCACAGGCTTCGACGGGATTCACACCATTCAAACTCCTGTTTAGGTGAAGATCCAGGGGCCTCCTGGACATGGCCAAAGAGTCCTGGGAAGACCAGCCCACGCCATTCTGCTCATTTTTAGATCAGATTAGATTCAACTTTATTGTCATTGTGCAGAGTACAGGAACAAAGCCAGTGAAATTCAGTCATTGAGTACATGCAGGATCTACAGGACCAGATCGAGTGGGTGGCATCTATCATAATAGAACACATGAAGGCGGCTCAGAGAGAACAATAACAACAGGCCTACAACCACCCAGAGCAGCCCTGAGAGTTCCAACCAGGGGACAGAGTGCTCTTCCTCCTACCCAGCAGCACCTGCAAGTTCCTAGCCCACTGGCAAGGCCCACAGATCACATGATCACATGATTTTTACATGATCACAGAAAGAGTAGACCCAGTAAACTACCGCCTGCAGCAGCCAGGTAAGAGAGCCACCAATAAACTATACCACATTAACACTCCAAAAAAATGGATTGAACCAGTGCCGGTGTTCTCTGCCCTCTTTATCCCTCAAAGCCCAACTGGAGAACAAGTTCACCACGGAGAGAAACTGATGACAGCCCAAAAACTGAACTCAGAACTGGAAGAACAGTTTTGGGGATGTGTTCTCAGTAGAACCCAGGCAAACACACATACTCTAACATTAAATCAAGACACGCCCAGGACTGGTGATTTGCCAAAGGCCCTACAAGGTCCTGGAGGCCTGCCATCAGGTTATAGAGGCAGAAATAGCCTGCATGCTTCAATCTGGGATCATATAGGAGTCCATCAGCCTGTGGTCCAGCCCTATCATCACTATCCCCAAGGTCGATGGGAGCCTGTGACTGTGCCATGACTTTCAGAGGCTGAACCAGGTATCAGAGTTTGACAGTTACCCCATGCCCCAAGTGGAAGTCCTCATCGAGTGCCTGGAGTAAGCCCATTTCATCTCCACCCTGGATCTCAGGAAAGGCTTTTGGCAAGTGGCCCTTACTCCCAGCTCCAGGCCAAAAACAGCCTTTATGATCAGCACATGTCACTGGCAATACCAGGTTTACTCCTTCAGCCTCCACAGAGTGCCGGCAACTTTTCAGCGCCTAATGGACATCCTTCTGTAACCTCATCGGCCCTATGTGGCTACATACCTCGAAGATGTCATTCATTCATACACCTGGTAGGAACACATACACCAGCTCAGAGAGGTAGTGCTTGAACTCTGGCAAGCCGGGCTGAGGGCCAACCCCCGGAAGTGTCACCTGGGTCTCACAGAAGCACAGTATCACACAATGGGCTATTGCATTGGTCAGTGTTTCCTGAAGCCCCAGGATAAGAAAATCGAGGCTGTGAAACACTACCCTTGAGCCTCCATGAAAAGCCAGGTACATGCTTTCTTGGGTTTGGCAGGATATTGTAGGCAATTCGGGTGTAACGACTCTCCTATAGCCTCCCCCTCTCAGATATAACCAGGAAAGGCAAAACAGACAAAGTCCGATGGACTACAGAAGTGGAGCAGGCTTTCTCAACAATGAAAATGATCCTCATCAGCATGCCAGTGCTCTAAAACCTGGAATTTTACAACCTTTCCTGGTGCACCCAGATGCCTCCGAGACTGGCCTGTGCACAGTCCTCTCCAAGGAGTTTGACAGAGAGGAACACCCAGTCATATACGTGAGTAGAAATCTGACCCCCGCAGAGCAGCTTAAGCCCTGGCAATCAAATGAGCCATAGAGGGGTTGCAGTATGATCTCACTGGTCATTGTTTCACTCTAAGATCACGCCCCCCTACAATGGATGGCAAAGTCAAAGGACTCCAACAGCCAAATAACTGTTTTTTCTCCATACAAGAATTCTCATTTCCAGGTCTGACATTGAGTGGTGGTCTGATGGCCTCTCCAGGAGGGATGCGCTCTGGACTCAGGTCCCAACAACAGTGGGCTCGGAGCAGAGGGGGGTTAGTTACTGTGACAACGGTGGACCGGCAGCCCATGCACACAACCTCACAAGTGTTCCTCACCATGCTGCTGCAGTGGTGCTGAAGGAACAGCGCCCCAATTTCCCCGTAGCAGCAGTGGTGAAGAGAGAGCATCACCACAGCACCACTGTTGGTAAACAATATGCACATGGCCAAAGGGCAGGGACACCTAATACAGTGCCACTGGAGTTCACTAATCAACATGCTCACTGACCCTGCACGAGGTGCAGGGAGGATATAAAATGAGACTGCTTCACCATTTGGGTGAGTAGGAGCATGGTGAGAGGAAGTCAAGTCAGTTTATTTGTATAGCGCTTTTAACAACAGACATTGTCACAAAGCAGCTTAACAGAAAAATAAAGACTTTAAACATCTGACTAATTTTATCCCTAATACATTATTTATCTCTAATGAGCAAGCCAGAGGTGATGGTGGCAAGGAAAAACTCCCTCAGATGACATGAGGAAGAAACCTTGAGAGGAACCAGACACAAAAGGGAACCCATCATCATTTGGGTGATAACAGACAGTGTGATTATAAATAACTTGCTATAACTGTGTCCTATATAGTCACACAATAAAACTGTGTAACCAGGAAATTCATTATAGTTTTAGCATGAAGTCTATTTTGTTAAAGTTATGAACTGTTCACTGATGGAGACTATTCATAATGACTGCAGTCCTAAAGTTATAATGACAATTGTGGTCCTAAACCATTGTAGCAAAACTGTAAATGACCAGAGCCATCTTCTAAGTGTATCTTTCAACTGTCCACATTGGACCATCCTCCACAGGAGCAAGGTGATGAGAACTCCAGCCAGAAGTAGGGCATCAGGATGGATCATACCTGCAAGTATGCCCACAGTCACCTAATGGTTAAGAACAGTAAACATTGTGCACTGAGTGCAAGCAAGGACTCCGACAAAACTAACTATGACAGCATAACTAAATGGGTGAGCCAGAAGGTAATACAGACATGAGGGAGCCCTGGGACATAAATCAGCCAGCCATTCCACTGTCGAAAGTAAGGAAGTAATGAGTACATGTTGCTCTCTTTGTCTGCTGACAGATTCCAGTTCCGACAATGCTCACCAGTCTTTGGCCAGAAGCGGCTCTCCTCCCCAATGCCTCCCCTGAGTTGTGAAACCTCAACAGTCTCCAAGGAACATTATCATGCTAGGACAGGAAGATTCACCAGCACTTCATGACTTCACTCCCTTTTCCCCAGGCCCTCCCACCTTTGTAAATAAAAGAGCACTTGTTTTCCCACCAAACTTCCATCACCTGAGTCTGTGTCCAAGCCAGAGCACTAGGGGGTGCCACACCTTCATGAGTGAATGTGTAATGAACTAACACCCCTCTTGTGTGCCACATCACACTACATTAATTACATCATTTCCCATAACAAAAATGTAGATTCTCAACCATGCTTACATCATGCAGACTAAATTATCTAGTTTTACATTTATGGTTACTCTGTGTGTGTGTGTGTGTGTGTGTGTGTGTGTGTGTGTGTGTGTGTGTGTGTGTGTGTGGTAAAGGTCATAAGTTTTTAAACAATAGAAGTATCAGTTTTTGTGTCTGGAAAACAGTCATATATATCAGCAGAACACAGTTTTTGTATGCAAGTGATAATGCTCAATGTCTAAATATTTTGTGCATCTTAAACTTCATGAGCTGGTTTGTGATGCATTACTACCCCACTTGTGAAGAATATTGATTTCATATATAAACTGTAATAGATGCAATTCATGTGAGTTTTAATATTACCTGAACAGTGGAAACGTAAACTCAAGAAATATTGGGATGGTTTGTCAGCCTTTGTCCCTGACAATCAATAAATTAACACCACAATTAACCAAGGAAACAAAATAAAATGTCTGCTTCTCTTAACCCTCTCACCTCTAAGACATCTCTTCCTATTTCTCCCCTCGGCTAGGTGTTGTTAGCCAGCCCCTCAGCTGGGCTCCATTAACATGCTCCATGGCTACCAGGTGTAACTTATAGCTAGTGTAACCAACAGTTAGCTCTGACTTATTCCAAGGAAATGGCATCAATAGCATGTCCGTCAACTTACAGGTTTAAGAGTTCGTTTTTAATTAGCCAGTGAATTAGACTGGTGAATTAACAACACTGCTGCTAACATGCTATGAACAGCATCATCACTTAGTGCAACATCATAATGTAAGCAAGTCTAGACCAACTTCCAAGCTACTCATTCACTGATTGGTTGAAATCCTATCAGTCATCAAACTAATGAAATGACCTGAAAAATCTGTTGCAAGGTACCCAAATTTATCCTGTCTCCATGGCTGCACTGTTCAACATGTCAAAAACCCCTTCACAATATAAAATCAGCAGACCCGTGATTTCACATACACCAAGGTCGACATGAAACTAATGAATGGGCTTGGAAGTGTATAGCTGAGATGGGTGAAAAAGCCACTCTTTCTCTTGCGAAATGATGGTATTATACCAGGGTGTCACTCTCGGCATGTGGATATGATTGTATCAAGCAATGCATGGATAATTTATGAGGCATTTCCTGTTTGCCTGGCAAGACATATAAATTCAATGCTTTGCCATTTCAGTGCCTTCCAAGATATCAAAAATCCCTTCTCAATTTAACATCAAAATCTTGACATCATGTATACCAAATCTGACATGAATCTGATGAACTGCCTAGGAGGAGTATTTCAAAATGTAACACATGTCAAAATGCACTAAATCCAAAATACAAATGTATTAATCTTGGGGAGACCCACATGTGTACAATTTTGGTACATGTATGTCAAACTATATGCTGTGCACAAGTCTCAGTTACAAATGTTGGTGCTATAGAGTCACTGGGCCAAAGCTCTGTCACAAGCACTGATGTGTGTGTGCACCAACTTTCATGTGTTTTCACCCATGGGAACCACCTCAAAAATATTCACGTATTGAAGAAAAAAATCCTGGCCAGGATAAAGCTGTTACTGAAGAAAGCTGTAAATGGAAAAAAAAAAATTATTGATGGTGGACTCAAACTTTTGGCCCATCCTCCTTATCTATTACAAAAACACATACAAAACAAAATAATTTTACTCTTTTCACACATGTCCTTTGCAATGTGTCTTTTCTAAATGAAGCTATGAATCAAAAACATGTTTTAAATTTTACTCATATTAAAACAGGAATAATATATCAATGTCAATAGCATTCTTTAAGTTTCTGAAGTTGTCTTACTCTTCACATTTAATTTTTTAGAGCAATAAAAGTGAGGTTAACTTCATGTTGACTTTTGTTTTTCTTAAGGCCAGAAGAATTTTTACCCATCAGGAAACCAAGCCGGTGCTTACAAATGATGTTTGAAACCATCATATGTTAGTTCTGCATTTGGATATTTATTTGCTTCTCTTTCTCAGGGCCTGACCCATCAAACAGCATTGGAGCTCCTGGCACGGGATGGGCCTAATGTTCTGACTCCACCTCCAACCATCCCAGAGTGGGTGAAATTTTGTAAACAGTTGTTTGGAGGGTTCTCCATCCTCCTGTGGATAGGTGCTGTCCTATGTTTCTTTGCTTATGGTATCCAGTTTGCAACTGAGGAAGAGCCAGCCAATGACAATGTAAGTGTAGCTCTAAACTAGTCAATAAGAACATATAACAAGTAACAAAAAACATTAAAAATGTAACAGCACACAGGAATGGTCAAAGTGTAACAAGCAGGCAAACAAGTTTGGAATGGCACGTCATGTGATTGTGTACAAAATTACAATATTAATGTGTGTGGTT
>JAODTV010000016.1:17937878-17948083 GCA_025399955.1 Galeichthys feliceps
CAACGCCCACCAATCAGCTGACGCTCCACGGCCTTCCCAAATCAGTATGTGTTTTTCCCTGACTGCACTACGTAACATTCCTCCCCCCCTCGGACAAAAAAAAAACAAAAAAAAACCAAACCAAAACGTCGTCTACTATTATTAATAGTTTTTTTTTTTTTTTCTTTTCCACATATATTATCCTAAAACCAACCTACATTACCCCCTGCTTACTTCCACCCCCAAAGCAGGACAAAACATGGGTAACTACAATTTCAAACCTATTCAAAGTCATTCACCCCAATACTTAGCATCACTTCCCAAAACAGTTCTCATGCTCGCGAGAGCGTATCTGCGATGATGTTATCCTTTCCTGCAACATGCTGAATAACCAAATTATACGGCTGAAGCACCAGGCTCCATCTAAAAACCCTGGCATTAGAGGTCTTAAACTTGGCCACAAACGTAAGTGGATTGTGGTCGGTCAGGACCACTACTTCCCCTCCAGAGCTGGAAATGTAGATCTCAAAATGACGCACTGCCAGAACAAGTGCCAGCGCTTCCTTCTCAATAGTTGAGTAAGCTCTCTGATGTCTGTCAAGCTTCTTAGAGAAGTAAGCTACTGGACGATCCACACCCTGGTCATCGGTCTGTAACAAAACAGCTCCGATCCCAACCTCACAAGCATCTACAGCCAACTTAAATGGGATTTCAAAGTCAGGTACTCTCAAAACAGGCTCACAGGACAAGATCGCTTTCAACCGATCAAATGCTGACTGACAGAGGTCTGACCACTTAAACTTTACCCCTTTCTTGAGCAGATTTGTCAATGGTTCCGTTACTGCTGCAAAATTTAGAACAAACCGGCGATAGAAGCCACACATGCCAAGGACTCTCATCAACTCACGCCGTGTTCTAGGCACTGTCAGACCTAAAATGGCCTGTATCTTGGCATGCCTAGGAGCCACCATCCCCTGGCCAACCCTATGACCCAAGTAGGTGACCTGACCCCTGCCAAACTCACACTTCGGCAAGTTGATCACCAGATTGGCCTGCTGAAGCTTCTCAAACAATGCACGCAAATGCTGGACATGCTCGTGCCAACTAGAGCTATATACGACCAAATCATCTATGTATGTTACTACATTAGATAACCCTGCTGTAATAAAATTCATAGCTCTCTGGAACGTAGCTGGTGAATTTTTCATTCCAAATGGAAGGGCTGTGCACTTGTACAGGCCAGTGGGTGTTACAAACGCAGAAACTTCCTGAGCTCGGGGAGTAAGAGGGACTTGCCAATAACCCTTGAGCAGATCTAATTTGGTCACCAACTGGGCCTGGCCAATACGATCGATACAATCTTCCAGACGCGGGATTGGAAACGCGTCAGTCTTGGTAACCTTGTTTACCTGCCGGTAATCAATACAGAAGCGTACGGACCCATCAGCTTTTGGCACCAAAACCACAGGCGAGCTCCAGTCACTCTGACCCGATTCTACCACTCCTATATCAAGCATATACTTTAGTTCTTCTTCCATCTTTTGCAACTTAGCAGGTGCCAACCGGTATGGATGTTGCTTAATAGGCACTGCATCACCTGTCTCCACATCATGGATAGCAACAGTGGTGCGGCCTGGGGTATCCTTGAACAGATCTGCAAAATCCTGTATTAAACCATTCATATCACTCTGTTGACTCGGGGCCAAATGACCAATAACTTGGGAGAAATTACTCAAAGCCTCAGAGTTCCCAAAATGGGCACTGACTGGCTCAACGGTCTCCATCTCATCGGGCACCTCAGGCCCCTCTGAAGCAACACAGACCACTGGAAGAACTGGCTGCTCTGCTCGGTCCAGATATGGTTTTAAGAGATTGACATGACAGAGGCGAGACTTAGTTCTGCGATCAGGAGTACTGATCACGTAATTCCTGTCACCAACCCTTTTCTCTATGGAATACGGACCACAGAATCGTGTGCTCAGGCTATTCCCCCGCATAGGCAGGAGCACTAAGACCCTGTCACCAGGCCGAAAAGATCGCTCAACAGCCCTCTTGTCGTACTGCGCCTTCATACGACCCTTAGCCCCCTCCAGGTTCTCACGAGCCACTTGGCACGCAGCCGCCAGACGGTCTCGGAACGTCGCCACATACTGCAACACATTCCCTTCACTGGACTCATTAATGAGCCGCTCTTTAACTATCCTCAAAGGTCCCCGGACCTCATGTCCAAAGACAAGCTCAAAGGGCGTGAAACCCGTAGCCTCACTTACACTATCCCTTAGTGCAAACAGGAGAAGGGGAAGAGCTGCATCCCAATCTCCCGGATGTTGAACTGAATAGGCCTTGATCACAGTCTTAAGGGTTTGATGGTAGCGTTCGATTGCCCCCTGAGACTGGGGATGGTATGCGGATGAAGTGACCTGCTCTATTCCCAGTTCACACAAAACACTCTGAAACACACCAGACACAAAATTTGATCCCCGATCGGACTGTACTTGCTTTGGGAGGCCAAACCGAGAAAAGAAGCCAATTAAAGCATCTAAGACAGGCTTTGCCTTAATGTTCCTAAGAGGCACCGCCTCAGGAAACCGTGTGGAAACGTCATATATAGTCAAGAGATATTCATTACCTTTCTTTGTCTTGGGCAAAGGCCCCACACAATCCACCATAACATGAGAAAACGGCTCCTCCACCACAGGCAAAGGACACAGTGGAGCCGGTGGAATAATCTGATTGGGTTTCCCCACTAGCTGACAGGCATGACACGACCTACACAATGCTACCACATCCCTATGTAGCTGAGGCCAATAAAAGTGTTTGAGAACTTTAGCTTGAGTTTTTCTGATACCCAAGTGGCCAGCCATTGGGGTCTCATGGGCTAAGCGCAGAACTTCTGCCCTAAAGCTTGGTGGCAAAACCACTTGATTCACAACACTCCACACTTCTGTGGCAGGCCGGTCAGATGGCCTCCACTTCCGCATCAACACATCATCTCTTAAGAAAAAACCCTGAGCCATATCTCTGCTTTCCTCAAAACTAGCAGCACTGTTCCTAAGAGTAGAGAGACCTGGATCTTCCTTTTGTCCAGCAATAAGAGATTCACGGTTATACTGCTGGGCATCGGGCAACCCATCCAAAACGGCAAAGAAAGTGTCTGACAGTTCAACCGGCTGATCCACTAGGTCCTGAGAACTTACCCTCTGGAAAGCCTGAGAACGGGTGACAACACATGCAGGAAAGACTTCAGGACATTCTTGCTCTAAAGCTAGCATATCAGGAGACTCACAAGGCAAAAGACTCACCACAGGAGTAGCACAAACCAGTCCACCTGCAAGATCGTTTCCCATCAATAGTTCAACGCCCTCTACAGGTAAAGAAGGTACTACACCCACTGTGACATACCCTGTAACCAGACTAGACTTCAACAAGATTCTGTGGAGGGGCACAGCACCATATTCACCCCCAAGGCCTTTCAACAGAACTGAAGCTTTTACAGACGTACGATCAGAAAGTGATACTAAGCCAGATACTATCAAAGACTGGGCAGCACCTGTGTCACGCAATATTGTAACAGACACCTCATTTTCCCCCTCTCCAGGGGCAACCACCCCTCGAGACACAAAGCTCTTATAGACATCAGAGTCCACACCAAGTGACCTAGAGGTCGACTCATGCACTGAAAGAGAACCCTGCCTACTCTCAGTGAACACTAGTGATACAGGCTGATGGAAATTACTCTGGCCTCTACTAGCTAGTAGACGGCACCGAGACTTCATATGTCCTGGTTTCTTACAGTAATGACAAATTATGTCCGAAGGAGTAGAAGGTCGAAAGAGCTTATCCATAGAGACCATTTTACCGGCGGGACGCGACTGAGGCTGACCAAAGTCTTTCCTACCCTCCGTGGTTGAATTTCTCACTGGAGGCAAAGGCTTGCTCCTCCAAGGCTCACGATGGACTAAAACATAATTGTCGGCCATCTCAGCTGCTTTCCTATGTTCCGTCACCTGCTGTTCATTCAAGTGGACCTCGATGAGACGGGGAACACTGTTCTTAAACTGCTCTAAAATCACCAACTGTCTCAGATCTTTAAAGGTATGAACTTCGCAGGAGCGCAGCCACTTATCAAACCTCAGTTCTTGCTGTCTAGCAAAGTCCACATAACTCTGCCCTATGGACAATTTAGCATGCCTAAACTGTTGTCTATAGGCCTCTGGTACCAAGTCATAAGCCCGTAGAACTGCCTTCTTTACAGTCTCATATCCACTGCTGTCAACAAAACCCAAAGAAATATAAGCCTCTTGACCCTTACCTGTAAGCTCTCTGCGAATTAAGGTGACCCATTCCTCTTTAGGCCATAATCTTTCTGTCGCTATACGTTCAAACGCTTCAAAGAAAATATCTGGTGACTCTGAACAAAAACGCGGCATTATCTTTAAACATTTGGAAACATCAAATCTCTCTTCATGCTCTCTCTGACGCTGACGGTCCTGAGTGTCCCTCCTGGTTTGCTCAAGTTTTGCATTAACAACCTGTAACTGCATCTGTAAATCTTTTTCCCTTTGTCCTGCGTCCTTCTCGCGCTGTTCAGCTTCATACACTCTCTCCTTCTCTTTACTGAGCTCCTCAGACTGTCTTGTTTTCTCTCTTCGGATCTCTGACGTACGCTCATCTTTTAAACCCAAATGTACCGCCAGACAATCAATAAGCTTAATCTTCTTCATATCTTGCGTGTAATCAATCTCCATAAATTCCAAAACCTGCACAAGCTCTGGTTTTGTAAGCTTTGTTAACCGCGCGCGAGTTACCTCTTCCTCAAGGAACTCACGCACATCCATGGCTATAAGCCTTTATTGCCGTCTTCACTTGACTTAACCAAAGTAGATGGCGACAACAAAAGCCAAAGAGTACCACCTTCGTAGCAACCAAACTACCAATTCCAATACTCAAAGCCTTACCTGGACAAACAAAACCTTTACGAAGCTCTCACAAGTGAACTAATTACCAATGCAAAATGCAGCAGAAACACAAACGCGCACTTTAACAGCCACACGAAAATCCAGGCTACACAAACGCCAGGCAGATTGCAACAATCCTCACAAACACGAAAGTATGGGCTGTCTTTAACATCCAAATGAGATAGTATATTTCAATACAAAACAGCAAACAGAAAAACAACCAGCAGCCTTGTCGCATTACCACAATGCATAAACACGATACACAAACTTGGACTTAAACGCTACAGTCAGTCTTATTTATAATTCGCAACCACTAAAGACACTAATAAACGCGTCAAACACCATACACTACAGGCAACAAAAACACCAACTCCCGGACGAGCCCCCACTTGTTACAACTAAGCCAAGTCCACCCCAACAAAACACGGAAAAATACCAAGACGCTATCTTCGACAAACCAAAAACAACCAAAAGGGTTACAAAGCTAGCTAACTTACCTGCCACGTTTATCCAGGGGTTCTAAATAAACTAACCGCTAACTAGGACCTGGATTGTAACGTAACTTGCCCTGCAGTGTGTGTACAAACGTGAATGTGAAGGCTAGGTCAGTGTGAATGAACTGATGGGTGCGACTAATGAGAAGGCCCGGAGCGTAGCTTACCATTCGCCGAAGACACACACAGGGATAACCCAATCCTTACTCCCGACGGGTGGCCAGCCCAAGCTCCAGAGTCGTCACGTTCAGGTTTATTGTAAAAGACGACGGTAATCCAAACGAAAAGTCCATGTGATGATTCCTAAAAGTCCTGGAGGTCACAGTCACGCTGCATGCAGGCAAACTCACATAATGGGAAAAAACGCTTCTCCCTCAATTAGCCACCTGTTTCCCATTTTCAAACCCTGGCGCGTCAACGCCCACCAATCAGCTGACGCTCCACGGCCTTCCCAAATCAGTATGTGTTTTTCCCTGACTGCGCTACGTAACATTACCCAAATATTTAGCTGATAAAGGCAATATGAATGAATGTCTGACAACATGGAAAGGATCCCTTTTGGGGTCATGAATTCTTGAAAGAGTCCTTCACTAAAGTCAATGTCATTTGTCCAGAGAAGAAGCATGAATTCATGAATATCATTTTGCATGTCACAAGTACAGCTGTTGGGTAATAAATTCAGTAGTGTAATAAATACATAGTTTGTCTATTTTCGTGGTAAATCTTTATTTCTTTGCACAATTTATAAATAATATTTTGGTGACTGGCCCTCAGGTATGTGATGTGGTCTAATCTGGCCCCTTTGAAAAATGTTTGGACACCCCTGCCTGACACGGAGATGCTTAAAAGTATCTCTCCAATCTGAATTTAACTTTCTTTCTATAAACCAAGCTCAATGACTATTACAAAGATTGCAGTTATACCAGTCACTTTTTGAGCATGGTGACAAGATCGTCCTTCATTTAAAATAGTAGTCCAATTAAAATAATATTTCTACAATTTGTTTGTCAGTAGGTGACATTGCCATGCATCCCCTGTGTTCCTCATGCCCCTCTCTGCTCTCCCACCCCCATCACCAAAGCTTTTACTTAACTTGGATGTGAAAAAGACTAATAACAATGAGCCATTTTCTATTAAAATTTCAGAAAATAATTTACTTTTTGTTGCATCATTTTATAAAAATGAACCCTGCAATAGACTGGCTATCTGTCCAGCGTGTTCTGAAAAACAGACACATTAGGTTAATATGTTTTTATGTACGTATATGTAACAAAAAAAGACAATTTAAAGTAAATTGTGCATTTTGTGGTTAAAGCACAATTCAAACCATATTTCGATCACCTCATTCCCCAGTTAAGTTCCTACTCTAGTCTTAAGTGCCTTAGAATTTCAAGTCACACTTGGCAGGGAGGGAGAATTTGTAAGGGACATAATGGGCAAACATGCCTCTCTTGCCATCAGAAAGGATGCCATGTGCACAGAAATAGTCAAGAGGAGAATTGAGGAGATAAAACAGACATATAATTTTGTTTAGCGGATAGTGATTGCTTACAGAAGTCCGTTAGTTTTTTCTTGTTTTTTTTTTAAATCAAGAAGCAATCTATTTCTTTCAGTAATTCTGGAGATTTCTGATACATTTGTGCTTCACTTTATTCTCTCAGTCAATCATGGTAAGTATTAAATGCTGGGGGAGAAAAGACTAACATTCTGGTAGACGTGCCTGGGTACAGCCTGCTGCTTCATTTGGCTGCTTTTTGAGACCAGCTGGAGACAGACCAGCTGTTTGTTAATTGGTGTGATTAACTCTTAAGGAGGGGACAGGGCTTCAACAAAGCCTCTACTGTTTTAGCCGTTCAACCATCACTCATATCATCAGCTGATTACAAATGCTGCTAAATTCTCACAGGCAATATGGCAGTACAGATTGTGTGTTGAGATTGCTGTGACAATTTGAAAGGCTCACTCCAGTGATCTAACATAACATAGTTCTTAGTCATGTAGATAATGTGGAAAAGTTCATATGAACACAAAATCATTCATCTAAACACTGACTCACATATATTAATCTCCCTATTAATAGCTATGTACCGCCACACACTAAGTGTGTATGTAGCATGTATTTACAGTACAGTGCAAGTGAATGCCACTTCTCATGTTTGGTCCTTAATAACAGTGCCACAGTGTGGTGGAAAAACAGGCAAACTACTAATTCTCTATTGCTTGATCAGCCTCTTAGTGTTGTTCAAGGGTGAACAGTTAATTACTGTAATCATTTTCAATGTAGATGCTATGCTGTAGTTAAACTGCTGCCTTTGGTCTATTTCAGCCATATAATATTATAGGTGTCTTTTTAGGTCTTTGGATGAGCCATCGCTGTGCTGGAAACCATTGAACTAATGCTAGCAGTGCTGTGAAAATATGACATGGGTATGCAGGTTTCTCACTGCATGGGCATGTAAGCCTGGCCTACATAGCATTAAAGCATACACCTTCTGCTGCACACTAATATTTTAAGCTACTGTATTTCTTAACTGAACGATTCCCTATTATTATGAACTATTTTGGAATCCCCAAAATGGCAAGTGCTGTTATTAGGCTAACAGGTATGAACATTGATTTTGGGTGAGTACCAATGCCTTTAAATATGAAACATTCAATGCATTAAAATATTACTCATCCTGTTATCACGTTCTGTCTTTCTCACTTTCCCATGTTATTGGTTGGCTGTCAACCTGACAGAAATCCTTGCTGTGATTTTTTTTTTTTTAATTAATCCAGAAGATAAATGTTTATCGTGGAAATGGTAAATAAAATACATTTGAAAAGGCTGAACATGTGAGTTTATTTAAGCGACATGAGACACTAAAATTGCTTCAAAATAAAAACATGCCTTTGTCAATTAATTAAAACATTGGACATTATAATCATACAATGTTGGAATTTTACAAACACTTGTGTAGCCTTCAAACCTACCAAAATATCTGATTTGCATACCAGTGTTCTGGATTTTTTTAGATTAGTAAATACATTGTATATCCAAGAGCATACTGTATGGACACTTAGAGTACTGAACATCCCATTACAAAACGATGGACACATTGAGCTGTTCCCCCTTTGCTGCTACTGGGAAGGCTTTCTACAAGTTTTTTGAACATAGTCGGAGGAAATTGTGCCCATTCAGCCATAAAAGCACAAGAAGTTGGGCACTAATGCCAGATGAGAAGGCCTGGTGCACAGCTGTCATTCCAATAATAATAATAATAATAATAATAATAATAAAAAAATGCTCAGTGCAGTTGAGCTCAGGGTTCTGTTCAGGCCACTCAAGTTCTTCCACACTACCCTTGGCAGTCATATATTTATGGACCTCACTTTATGCACAGGGGCATTATCATACTTGAAGAGGTTTAGGTTCCTTATTTCCAGTGAAGAGAAATCTTAATGCCACAGTAAACAAAGACAATCTAGACAATTGTGTGCTTCCAAATTTGTTCCAAATGTTTGTGGAAGGCCTACATATATGAGTATTACGGTCAGGTGTCCACATTACTTTGGCCATATTGTGTACTTTTGAATTTAAGGGCAGAGTTTTAGATTTAAGATGCAGCCCATGACAATCATCCGCTCTGATCAGGATCACCACCTTGTTTGTGGTGGAGCAGCTTGAGTGTTCCAGTGACCCTTAGAACTATGTCAGCTGGAGTCTTCATACTCCTGGTAGGGTCACCTGTGCTGAACTGATTGAAGGGTAGGGACCAGACAAAGAGTGATCCCCAGGTCCTCCAGGGTACGGGTTGGGCTGAGGGCTCATAACCCTCTCCTGTAAAAACACACTATTACAGAAACTGGAAGCAGAGAAAATCCATCAAATCTCGGGGATGCTGTGGCCACCCATCTGAACAACTATGGCGCACGAGGGCCAAAACGGACAGGAAGCCCTCGGGCCAAGTAGGCCATTTTTACACCCAAAAACCATCATGAGGATTGGTAACTGGAATGTGAGAACACTACATAGAAGTGGTAATCTTGCACAGGTGGATAGAGCCATGCCAAGAGACTTTCACTCAGGTAAAAGTTGCACTGTGTGGCAGGCTACTATTACACTCCCCTGTATTTTCTCTCCCTTTTTTTTTTTAGCAGACTGACGCATCGGACAGAGGGCTGGGGGCCATTTTGTCCCAGGTGGTGGAGAGGGAGGAACACTCAGTGCTGTACATCAGCCAGAAGCTCTTGGTGCAAGAGATGAAGTACAGCACCATCGAGAAGGAGTGTCTAGCCATCAAGTGGGCGGTACTCACCCTCCAATACTACCTGCTGGGATGCCCTTTCACGTTCTGCTTGGATCACACCCCGCTTCAGTGGCTCCACTGCATGAAGGTTGCCAACATATGGATCATTACATTGGTACCTGGTTCTTCAGCCCTTTAAGTTCGAGGTGATCCATAGGCTGGGGGCGCAGATGGCTGTGGCAGATTTCCTCTCCTGCTGGGGGGTGGGGGAGTCAGCTGCAGGCCAGACAGCTCCCTGGCCTCGGACAGGCGGTGGAGGTACGTGGAGGCAGAGGTGTGGTCAAGCTTCGGTTTGTGAATGGAGAGTGAAACTGAGGGAGGTAAGTAGCAAAGCAATTACACCTGGGACTGATTAACATTGATGAGTGCTTGTGTCAAAGTCAAAGACTTTTAAGTGGTTTTCCATTTCCGGTTGAGAGTACGTCGTGCGCATTCTGGCTGCCGCTTCTCACCGGAGCTTTTTGTTTTTATTTTATTTCTTTTTT
>JAODTV010000016.1:19247596-19260009 GCA_025399955.1 Galeichthys feliceps
TCACTAGGCCGTTTTTTTTTTTTCTTTTCTGCTGGCTTTTAGCTGGCGGGAGAGCGGAGTCCACCATGTTTGCCTATGCTGATTTGTTTTGGTTAAAAGTAGGTTAAACATGCTCCACGGTGGTCACATGATATTGTTACTCACTTGCTTTAGCAATCTCCAGAATCATAAAATGCGGGACACATCTCATGTCGACAAAACATTTACATATAGGATACACGGTGTGTGCAGCAGCGCAACATCTCGAAACTCCAACAGCAATAGAAATAGAACATTTTTGCCCAGAATTCAACTTTGCACTCAGAACTTTTAGCCAGTAGCAGAAATGTAAGAGCCTCCATTCCTGACTAATACCATAGTGAAGCCACTGATAAGCAGTGCTCATAGACCATGTAATGCACCATGTAAACTGTTTTCAGACCCAACAATGCTGAGGCAGTTTTAAAGAACACAGAAAAACAGAGTGACAGATAACACCTGCAACACACAGACGTCTTACATGGATAAAAAGAAGTTGAACAGAACCGTCAGACCGAATGTGGAAAAAAGGTTTAATGTCATTTCACACTGCGTTCATGTGAAAATGACTGATTGGAAACCCGAGGGTGAGCCGTGCTTGCTCTCTCTCTCTCTCTCTCTCTCTCTCTCTCTCTCTAACATGGAGATTTTTGTACGATGCTGGCAACAAGAGAAGTGTCAAAAAGAGTAAAAGTGAAAACACCAATCCCTCAAGAAAGTAAAAACAAAGATACCTTTCATGGCAGAAAACTGATGAGACGCACGCGCCTTAAAAACAAAAGCAAAAGCTCGGTGCTTGGTGAGTGAAATATATTAACTGGCTGACATGAAAGCCTCCTTACATTTTATTCAAGGCACTTGATGATTCATGATGTAGTAGTAAAATATTTGCAGTAATTTCACAATATAGTAATGAGGCCTCTCGAGTTAAATTTTTTTTTTTTTAAGTCTTCAAGTCTATTTCATTTTAGGTGCACTGCCTAAGTGATTTAGTACAAGTTAGATAAAGAGGTAGAGATAATGAGCCATCTCACGATAAACTTCCTATCTTCGCGCAACCATGTAATATCATCTATATATTTAACATCAGTTAATTATATTTATCAGAGAAGCCAACAAACAGTTTTGGGCAAAATATGATCAGAAACTGAGAAAAAAAAGGATGAAAATTTTGACCTAAGAAGAAATAGACGTACAACAAAGTGTCACTAAAAACAGTGTTCATGGTAATGATGATTAAAAAGTGGTTAAATATGTTGTTTTGTTTTCTGGTTCGCTCTCTCTCTCTCCCTCGCTCTGTCTCCCCCGTGCAAATTCAGCCATGTGGACATCAGACAACTATTTTTTAATTATACTGCATAAGGATTATATAAAATATGTACTATTATGCTTTGTTACTGTTGACTACCACTGAGTGTTCAGCTGATTATATTATTATACCCTCCTCTACTGTCCTTAAACCTGAAATAGTAGAAATGCTGTTTTTCTGTCTCAGTCATGGAAGATGAAATCATTTATTGCAATTTTTTAAATGGTAAATCATGAGAATCAAGAGAAAAATCTAAATCAAGAGAAAAATTTACAGTATATCACACCAGCCTAGAAAATGTTTTGAACAAATAGCATTTGTGGCCACATTCCAGTTGAGTACACACAGCTGACACCTGCTCTGACCTATCTTCATAGAAAACATCTCACCAGCCGATTCATGCGTAACTGCATGTCTACAAGAACTGAAAATACAGTATGAAAATCTGCAACTAGATAATCACTCTTCCTTTAGCTTTGTGAGTTTAATCTTTTGCTCTGGTGCATTTATGACCCTTGGTCATTATGGTACTATGGTACATTATGGACCATTGGTACTATGTTTCCACACATGCTTCCTGGGCCAAAACATGAAGCAATGTCAGGGCACAAAGACAGCGGTTACACCAGGGAGAAAGAGGAAGTTTAACGTTTCATTAGAGCGAGGAGAAGTGAGGACGAGGAAGTGTGAACACATCTCACAAAGACAAAGGAGAAAAAAATAACAGAGAACCACTCCCTCCTTCCCCAACCTCCGCCATCTTTAATTAGCAGTGCCAGCTTACAGTTCATGGCACAGCTATTAACAGAACAGCATCGACCTGACAAACAGTGTCAACACTCCACTTCCACAGTCTGGCCTAGTGCTATTACATGATAATAGTGCATACTTTGTGGCAGAAACAGTACTCAAATAGCTAAGTGGAAGGGGAACGAAGTATTCTCTTTATTCACTAATCCATCTTAAAATATCAATAATACATCATGCTATTTCAGCACTAAAAGGTAGTACAGTAGCCAGTGTAATCCAGGACACCAATTCAGTAAAAGAAGAAGTAACAAATGTTGATAAAAATCCAACATCCACAAAGCCACAAGCATGAAACCGCTTAACTATCATTCATTTAAGTCACAAATGTAGGACTAAAGATTACAAGTATATATAATTATACATTTTTTGTATAATCTCTCATTTTCTTCATTCGAGTCCATCTTAAAATATACACTCTCTGTAAACTCACCAATATAAGCAGATAAAAATGCATACATAAAAGTAGTTCGTATATATATACGAAGTACTTTTTAAGAACAGAAGATAATAAAGTACAGTGCATGGACTAATTTTTTTTACTCTGTTACATGAGTCAGCATTAGGAGCGTAAGAATAGCATGAAGTCGAACAGCATGTTCAATTGCTACACTTCCTGTAACGCTCGATACCACCATACAGGAAGTATGAATTGCACACCGAGCCTAACTCTGGAAATAAGGCAGAAATCAATAAATGTGCCTTGACGCAATGAAACGGCTTTGACCGTTGAAGTCAGCTGTTGGAGGAAATCTAAATACCATGCAAACACCATGGCACACTTCAGAAAGACAAAGAAACCCCAGCAGGAAGCTTTGCGCATTTTCTCAGTTACCAGACTGATGTACAGCACTCTCACAACAGCATGTGTTCACCTCATATGCTGAACTTTTTTAGAGTGAATTAACTGGACGGAGAATCTGTTTATTATGCAGCACTATTAGACTTCCAGCCTGTTCTGCATCTCAGTCAACCTACTTCTAACTATTAAAAGCAAAAAGGAGCATTTTGTAATATTTGTGCTTTGTAGTGAAAAAATAAATAAATAAGCTTGCATAAGTTACGTATTTCAAACAGAACAATGTGTCAGCAGAGGTGGAGGAAGGTGTTGGAAACTATATATTTGAAAAGGGTGTGTGTGTGTGTGTGTGTGTGTGTGTGTGTGTGTGTGTGTCAATAATTTACTTCATACCTGCGTGTGGTGCTGGTGCAGAGCTCCTTCTGAAAGCGAGACAGGAATTCACCCGCGTTTTACACACCACATGCGGTTCACTGCTATGCATTCTGGGTGAGAGTTTCACTGTATAGTGTGGCGCGCTGCAAGCGGAAGCGACACCTACAACAGCAAATCAACACCGTGTTAGTGTGTATGTGGGTGTATAAAAAAAAAGTGTGTGTGTTTGTGGGATTGCAGTTATCAGATATCGATCAGAGGGGGAAAAAAATGTTGGGGTCTTAACATGCAAAACAGAGTGTCTGGGCGAGTGTGTGTGCACACTCAAAGACTCAAGATCTCCATGGAAACCTGCCTTTATCTCATTTGCATCTGAACACACAATATGATTCAGAGACATATTAATATCATGAGTCTTTCCTTCAGGACAAGGTTTACAGACAAGCCATTTCATCTGCTTATGACTCCTAATCTGTCACCTCAAATCCCCATGATAAATGATAGGTCTCGTCTCGAATGAAATGGAAGCACACTCTGAGGCTTTTCGGTGAGAAAGAGGAAGCAACGTGCACAACGGACCAGACTACACAGCATAAGATAACAGTATAGGGAGTTAAACAGGAAGAGGGGCGTGTCTGCTACGCACCCGTGTGTGTACGTGCGTGGGTGTGTGTGAGATAGTCAGGGTTATTTCAGTTCTCTTTTTAGGTTGCGCCAGGTGTGTGCGTTTCTGATGAATTGCATTTCTGTTCTGGTTTTATTCTGTAAGCTGCTGCAAGAGACCAAAACAACGTCACAAACAGAGTGAGGAGAGAAAGAGAGCGAGAATGAAGACTGAGTGAGATGAAAAGGAGAGAGAGAGAGAGAGAGAGAGAGAGAGAGAGAGAAAGCGATGCAGTGAGGACAGACTGGCAGTGAAACACACAGAGACGTCTTTCTCTTCCTGTATAAACATTGTATTGTCAGTGTACAGAGATAAACATTCCACAGCATTCTGTCGGTGTAAAAACGTTGCACTTTCTGACTCCAGCCTCTGGCATTCAGCTACATTCTGTCACTGCAGCATGAGCTAACACCAACATGCTAAGACGATTGCTTACCTTGCCGTCTCTCTAGCTGGTTCTCTGTCTCACATCCAATACACCATGTCCTTGTCCTCTCTGCTGGCTGCTGACAGGAAGCAGAATCAGTCCGTCCCTATTTATGGTCCCCAGATGCTGCAGTACGCTGAGCGCCTGACACATTCTTTACCCAGCCCTGCAAAAAAAAAAGGAGGAGAGGAGGAAAGAGATGAGGAACTGCCAGAAACATACTGAATTCAAATGTGTGAGGAACCAGTGGTGAAAGTCCACTGGTAGTGATGAGCTGATAGTGACAGGTGTTAAATCAATAACGATTTGGTGTGTGACATACAGCAAGGTGACAGAACTAACAAAGATATAAAAACAAACAAAGCTGACATAAACCAACGAAACATTTCTTTATCCATATTAACAAAATTAAAGGAATACTCCAGTGTTTCAAACTTTATCCCTATACACCACATCTGTAGTGTACTTACTCCAAACTCACTTACAATGGCGGTCTAAGGGCAGTTGTTGAAGCTGGTTAATAAATGTTTAAAATACACAACCATACAAAGTGAATTACAACTACTGAACTCTGCAGACAAAGCAAAATTTCTTACCAAAGCTGTTCTTACAACAATAAAAAGTACTTCCAGTTTCATAAACAATAAAACACATTATAGTGTTCATGCATGATCAAGTGCACACAACTATGTTAGTAATACTGTAACCACAAATTCTTCCCTCTGAAAAACAGTCCCATCTTTGAAAAGAGGCGTTATAGAGGTACACAATTTAATTTACAAAAAAAGTGGTTTGTGTAAATGTTCCCTGACTGCCCCAACAACTGCCCCTAGACTTGCATTATGAGCGAGTTTGGAGCAAACAACTTTTCTGTTCATTTCTCAGTACTGAAAGCTAATTTATTCAAAGCCTGAGCTTGGTGTTTCCCCTTCTAAAACACCATGTGCTTTCTCCCAAATACTCAAATTTGAGTTTCTGCTCTTGCTAAAATATCACTTCAATTGTATAGCAATTTTAACAATAAGTGTTCCAGAAACCCAGGCACACTGTAGATTTTGATCCCTAATGTACAAGCCTGAGGCGACAGCAGCAAGGACGAACTCCCTGAGACGACATGAGGAAGAAATCAGACTCAAAAGGGAACCCATCCTCCTCTGAGTGACACCGGATAGTGCGATTATGAGTCATTACTCTTCTGCAGCTATAGAGCTGTATAGACTATACAGCTAGTATAGACTAGAACAGCACACAATACTGTGTTAAAAGAACGTCAACCTGAGCATCATATGCTTTAGAATTACAGCTGCAGTTATTAGTTACAAGTCTATACTATCCAGGTGAGATTAAACACAAAAGCGAAGCTGAGTCTTGGATAATCTTTAGGGTCTCCATGTGGGGGCCATTCACAGCAATCTTTCGGATATCCATATTCGCAAATAGTAGAAATAATCCCAACACTCGAAGACATGGAATCCTGTACACCAAAACAGTCTTGGTTTTCAGGTGCAGCTATTTGATGGCCAATAGACAGTGTGTAGTCCGATAACACACTGTGGGCGTATGTAATTAAAGTGTAAGAGTAAATATGATTTATCACTTTGTCAGGCTTGAATTGTTTTGCTTTGTGCAAAAAGTATTGTGTGGTGCAGTGGAAAGTGTTGCTGTCTCACAGGTACAAGGTCCCTGGTTCGAGCTTGGATTACTAGCTGTTGCATTTTTATCTGTTCTGCAGTTTCCTCCTACCTACCAGAAACATACCAGTTGGTGAAACAGCTTAGATAAATTGGCCCTAGGTTGAAATGCGTATATGAATGCGTGTCCCATTCAGGGTTTATTCCTGCCTCACACCCACTGTTCCCGGAATAGGCTGTGGATCCACAATGACCAGGATAAAGTAGTTACTGAAAGTGAGTTTGTAAAGTTTGCTATCGCAAACTGGATATTTAAACATTTCTAGACAAGCATTGGGTGGCACAGTGGTGCCGTGGTTAACGCTGTCGCCTCACAACAAGAAGGTTCTGGGTTCGAGCCCAGCAGCAGACTGGGGTCTTTCTGTGTGGAGTTTACATGTTCTTCTTGTGCCTGCTTGGGATTCCTCTGGGTGCTCTGGTTTCCCCCACAGTCCAAAAACATGCGGATTAGGCCGACTAGCTACTCTAAATTGCCCATAGGTGTGTATGTGTACCTGCCACCAGATGAGGGTTTGGGTCCTTTTGGTGTGCTGTAATCACCCAAGAGAATTCATGGAAGCTAGTTGATGGCTTCCTGGATTGCCGACCCTCAATTATGAGGATGGCAGACAGACAGACAACCGTTACTTGTTCGAATTTACTCTTATCTATACTCTTCTATCAAACATTCCTGCTCTTCGGCTCTTAAGCAGTTTGTTACTTAGCTAAAGAGTTAGATCAGGTATAAATAAAATAGGAAGAAAAAAAAACTCCACTGCAGAGCTGCAAAACACTGTAACTGCACATGGTTTATCTTCAGTCACCTTAAATATACTAATATATTAGAGTCTAGAAGAGGAAACAGCTCTCGAAAGATTATTGCTCTTGACAGTTTATTCACTATAAGTGATTTAAGTTTCATGATTTTATAATGCACCATGCCATTTCTAAGCTTTTATCTTTGTCAAAAGGACATATTGGTTGTAAAGGGGGCAGAATATAAACACGTTCAATGCTGTCATCGGTCAATAAATATGGAGAACAAAAAAAAAAAAAGGATTGATGAGGTCCAAGGAAACAGCGCTCTATGGGGAAGGTGTGCATGTGTCTTTAAGAAGGTTGGGTAGATGATGTATATGTGCACGCCTAATCATATCTTCCATGCTTACTGGCCTAATCATATCAGACTGACTGACTTCAGGAGGACTCCACTCTGATGAAGCCTAAATGGTCTATTATTTTCCTCATGGCCCTCTTCATACTCAGCATTTAATACCTCATCTCATGGTCCCAACGGTATCGTCTCTTCACATAGACGGGGGAAAAGATGCACTTTGGGAAAGTGATGTCATGTGATTGCGTCAGTTTTTCAGTTCCACATTAGTGTGCATGTATCTTTGCACGTAATCCCGATAATATATTTTAATGGCTGACGAGTAAAGAACACACAATTTGGGAACATGTACAGAAATATCAAGTCACTGAAAAGGGTTAAGAAAATAGAAATCATGACTTTGCTAAAAACTTGTGGTGAGGGAGACAGATCGACAAATATCTACACACTGCAAATGCTTGTCAGAAAGCACAGGAATACTAAATATTTTCTAATCTTAAGTTTAAATCAGTTGATTGCTTGGAGCCAGTTATCGGTGTTAAATATGACATCAGCTCACAGTGCATTTATAGGAACACACACACACACACACACACACATGACTGGCTACATCATATGAACACTCATCTTGTGAAATATTGTGAAACCAAATTTTAAATTATTGTATACAAATATTGCCTTGGTAAATACTGTCTTGGAAAAGACATATAAAACAGATTATGTAAAAATATCGTTGTGGTTAGTTAGCTTAATCTCTCACTGAAAATATGAGAGAAATCAAACCTGTAATTGAAGTTTAGTTCAAGAAAATAAACCATGTTTCACAATTATTTGAAATCAAATTCTTATGAATAAAATGCAATTGAGCACATTTAAATTGATAATTTACATTTATAGTTTCCCCATTTACAAAGTTCACATAAGTGTTCAGGAACTATGCGGTCATCCATGAAGTATAAATATGAGGTGACACAGAGACTAAATTCTTTTATTCATCCACTGCCAATATCCACTGTTAGAGCAATAATTAAGATGCTTAAAACAACTGACATTGTAATGAACCTGCATAGAAGAGGATGCAATTGTATTTTGCCCCATGCATCATGGACGATGGTTTGTCAACAAACATTTATGAATGATGGTAACATGATTGGGTCACTAAGTCTCCATATGTGCAATTACACACCACCTCCATGCAAAAACACTAGAGACCTGTGCAGGTCGAAGCTCTGCCTTTTACGTTGAAACCAGGATTTGAACCAACGTTGCAAAATCTGTTCCTTTCATGGACAGTGCTCTAGACCACTAAGCCACAGTGGACTACATCACAAACTGAGGTTATGTAACATGGCACTTACATAGTCTTTATGCAGTGGCGCCACACCACAACTCTGGAATCGCTACCTGAGGCTGGCACACCATTTACATTCTTAAAGGTAGACCACCTTTCAGATTTTTCAAGTGTAGGTCATAAAAAGAATTTTCCCTGACACCCAATTATTTTTGTTTAGTGGACCGAAAGCTACTGAATTCAAATCACAGACTTCAAATTTTATTAGTTTTTTTTTTTAATAGAACAATTAATGAATTTAGGGCCACGTGGCCCAAAATTCTCCGCTATTTTTACCCGGTTCAACATGACACAATACAAGATACTATGTCATGCATCACGTGGTGGGCTTTCCCCCGTTCGTGCAAGGCATTGTGGGATACAAATTTGAAACAGGAGAGGAAAATGGAGGATGCGAATGAAACTGGAAAGACCGACTACAGTAATGGAAAGAGAAGAAAAGACGTTATGTTGCAAAGGAAAGGAAACGCAGGACCAAAATAAAACCTGTAGATGGCAGTAATGCAACACTGGATGCCAGCTCCGTAAAACCTAAAAGATGAAGAAAAAGAAGAAACCGAAGGTGAACCTGTGCATGCGCACACGGACTTCCTCCATCTGCTTGACTGCGCAAAGCGAGTGATTTCATGCACATTATTTGTGAGGGAATCCCTTCAAATTAAATAACTTCCCAGCCACAGAATGACCTGTTTTTTTTTTTAGATATTACAGAAATAAACATATATCACAATGACCAAATTTCAGAGAGAACTAAATTTCACTGATTTTATGAAATCGAAAGGCCGTCTCGTTTTAAACACGCTCGAACTCAGTTAAACATACACATACAGACAGGTGCCTCTATAGGCTTCAGCCAAACACCGAACAACAAAGGTTGAGCCAACAAAGGCTGAGCCAAAAACTGTTTGGATGGTGTGCCAAAATAAAGACTTTTCTTTCATCTAACCACAAATATAAGTGGTGTTTTGGTTGGAACTGTGTTGCATGGTTATATGAGACAAATATAGAGCATTTTGACCACAAACACTGAAGGTGGGTTTGTGATAAAGGTCGTGGTGGTTGTAAAGAAAAGAGCCCAATCCTTACTGTTAAGTATAGTGGAGGATCTGTGAAGTTTTGGTGCGGTTTGTCCTGCAAAGGCCCTGGAAACATAGCATCATGTGGTTCATGAAATAGTGGGATATTTTAGATGAAAATCTGACTTCCTCTGCCAAGAAGCTAAACTACACTGTTGTTCCAGCAGTACAATGCCCACACAAATGGTTCAGTGAGAACGGAATCACATTTTTGACCTGGCCATGGCCTAATATTTTTGCAGATAAACATAACCTTTGTGCATTTTGTGGTAAAAGCAAATAATTTGGTACACTTATACCCAAAGGCATGTCAAAATAATTTGGATGTTGAACCATCATGAATTTTCAGTTAAAATTTTTATGTCAGCCAAAATTGCCATCTTGAAGAAAATGTCATCTTGAATTTTGAGATAGAAGGACACTTCTGCGCAATTCTAAAGTTCCAAATTCCACATCATAAAAAAATTTATGATTTGACACAGAGATCATCCATATCGGACTAGTCTACTCACTTTATGGCAATTACAGTTTTCATACCAGTCACGTGCTGATTACCTACCCTCCATGAGGCGCTGGAAGAGTACCAGAAGCAGACGCAGAAAAGCAGTCAAGTAAGCTCTCTCTCGTTATGCGCTCTGACTCACTGCTTTCTTGTTCCCACAGACTGCCCAGATGAGAGCACCATGCACGCTGTGATCAACGCTCCCCCTGGACGCCTCCCCAGTGCTCCAACCAGCGAGAGCCAACCATCCCGACTACACTATGCACCCAAGAGCACTGCACCAGCATGCTGAGCACCCCACAGCACCTCATTCACACCTTTTTAGCTACCCCCTGCCATGACTGGATTACCTCGTTGAAAGGTTGGGGAGAGTATGGTTAATTTCCTCACTGGACCTGACAAAGGGCTACTGGCAGATGTCACTTACATACAAGGCCAAGCGGAAGACTGCCTTTCGCACTACCAGTGGCAGTACAGAGTTCTCCCCATTGGCCTCCATGGGCCACAAAGCAACCTTCCAGCAGCTAATGGATGTCGTCTTACAGCTCCACCGCCAACACGCTGCCATCTACATAGACGATATAGTTATTCACTCCACCACCTGGCAGGACCACCTACACCACGTCAGGGAGGTGCTGGGCGAACTCCGCAGGGTTGGGCTGACCGCCAACCCCCGCAAATGTCATCTAGGATTCACGGAGGCACAGTACCTTGACTACCACATTGGCCGAAGCCTGCTGAAGCCACAGGAGTCCAAGATTGAAGCTGTCAAAAGCTATCCCTGTCCCACTACCAAATGCCAAGTACATGCTTTCTTGGGGTTGGTGGGGTACAGATGCTTTGTGTGTAATTTCTCGTCTGTAGCCTCCACCCTTTCAGATCTCACCAGGAAAGGTAAGCCAGAGAAGGTGCGTTGGACCGGAGAGGCCAAAGGAGACTTCCAGAACCTCAAGGCCACACTCACCAGCTCCCCAGTCCTAAGAAACCCTGACTTTAGCCTCCTGGGATACATGGACGCTTTGGAGACAGGCCTAGGGGCATTTCTCTCCCAAAACTTCGACGGCGAAGAACACCCCATTATATTTGCCAGCCACAAGCTGACCCCTGCGGAACAAGGCTATGCTGCTGTTGAGCGAGAAGCCTTGGCCATCAAGTGGGCACTACAGCAACTACACTACTACCCAATGGGATGGCACTTCATGCTGGTTACAGACCATGCTCCACTACAGTGGATGTCCCAAGCCAAAGACACCAACAGCCAGGTAACTAGATGGTTCCTTTCCTTACAAGACTTATCGTTCCAGGTAGAACATCGAGCAGGGGTCCAGCATGGCAACGTGGTTGGCCTCTCCCAAATGTTCACGCTCTTGCCTCAATTTCCCACCGCCACAGGCTCAGAGCTGGGGGGGGGGGGGGGGGGTTTACTATGGTGAAGTCCCAGTGACACATGCCTCCAAACAGGCAAGTGTGCTTCTCACCATGCTGCTCCAGTAGTGCTAAACAGACAGCGCCCTCCACCCCGCCATGCTTCACCACGGTAGTTCAGCACCGGTGTTTTGGACCAGCAGTGCGCACATGGCCAGAGGGTGGGGCCCATTAACTCTGTACTAGTTCAATAACTCGGCTGGAGCATGCTGATTACCTACCCTCCACGAGGTGCCAGAGGAATATAAGAGGTATAAGGCTTCCGGTTGAGCGAATGCCGGCGCAACTTGCTGCCGCTGCTCGCCGGTAACTTCTAACTTTACTCACCTGGTTCTACTCGCCTTGACACCCAAGTTGCCCGGGTCCTCCTCTACAATGTGGACCGGCAAGATATATATCTGGTCCGTGATTGTATGGGCACTTATGTACCAACCCGTGACGGGTTTGCTCCAGTACTCAGCTGCGGAGCTTCTCCGGCTGCGTCTCCACCTGTCGGCGTCTCCGCCGGCTGTACTACACCTTCATCCGGACATCGCTTTCCAGCCTCGCCGGAGATACATCCACCGTGGGTCCCGCCGGACCGTTCATCAAGACAACTCGACAACAATAAAGTCCATCTGGTCCATCTCTCGCCGCCCTCCACGTAACACCGGTCGGGCTGTTGACCACAGTGTGCTAGCCAGCCTGGCTCGGTCGGCTAACACTGCTGTCAAATGCGACAACACCGCTGTCAACTTCGGGCTACTCAACATCCGCTCACTCACGAGCAAGGGGTCTCTCATCCAGGATCTCCTCACCGACCGTAAGTTTGACTTTCTCTGTTTAACCGAGACATGGCAACAACCCAATGACTTCTCCCAACTCAATGAATCCACT
>JAODTV010000016.1:19832868-19848646 GCA_025399955.1 Galeichthys feliceps
TTCACAGTTACAGTGTTTTTATGTTATTTTATATTTGACATGTAAAATCACAGTCTTATTTTGTAATTTAATCGATAGTTTCATGTATTTTAAAAATACAGGAAAAATCTGTAAAATATACAGTAAAAATTCTGTTAAATTACAGATAGATTTTTTTTTACAGTGTAATTGGTGGCTCTAAATTGACCCGGTGTGAGTGTGAATGGTTGTTTGTCTCTATGTGTCAACACTGTGATGATGCGACCATGATAAGCGGCTACAGATAATGGATGGATTTTTTTTCAGCCCCCTTATGCGCCCTCTACTGGTCGTAATAGAAATACATACATTCAAGGTGTAGATTAAATCTGCAAATTTTGGACGCTGGACCCAAATTCTTCAACAAATATTTCAGTGTGCTACAAAGACTGAAAATAGAAACGATTTATTCTCCAATTCAAAGGGTAGGCTTACATATGAATTCTGACTTGGCAAATCAATGTAAGAATGTTGCATTATACAAAAGGGGCTTATCAAACCAGTAGCCTACATCATCACTTTCTCAACATCGCAAATTTGTACGAGCCAGGTCGTATGAAATTTTTAATGGTTACAGTTAAAGAGCGAAAGTTTTGGTTAATTGTAAGTAAAGTAAATCTCTGGTGATGCTGTTTAAAGCGCACTTGCATTCTCCCAGCTCACCGTGTCTCTGATGTTGGCCGCCTGTTGCGCGGATCTGTTGCTGGAAGCCGCGCTCACCTGTCAGTTTCTCCAGCAGCGCGCTAACGCCATGCAGGTTCACCATGGGAGGCAATAAACTCAACCCCATTCTGTAGGGCCACATCCCCATGCCCCCGGGCGCAGATCGTACAACTGCTTTAGTCTTCACCTCCAAACTGCCTTTTCTGTCTGTCTCTTAATTTCCTTTGGATGCCAGTGTCAATGGGTAAATGTAGCCTAACACTGGAGCTGCGTTCACAAGTAGCATGTAATTAAAACCGCCAAGCGCACAGTTTGCAGTGTGTTTTAGAGAATAGTTAGACATGATCGCACCGCTAATTGCTACAATTGGAAAAGTGTGCAAACTCTGACTGATTCGGGCGCATGTGTAAAAAAGAAGAGGGCAATACTAGGTTTACATGTTTGCATGGAAACGAAATTTTCTTTAAACGATTTCTACTCTATGTTCATTTAATAGCCTACCTCTGTCGCTCAGACACAAATATAAAAAAAATACATATCAAAAGTAATTTTACTCGAGATAAGCATTACTGAAAATAGGAATCTTGTTTACTTAACATAAAAAATATATTAATATAATATAAAAACGAACTTCATTAAGCAGCTGGTCTCGTTTATTGCAAGTGTCACCATATTAGTGTCAGCAGAGCAGCTGATAAAATCCATTTAATATTCAACATTTTGTTAGATTGTCACTGCTTAAAAACAATATTTTACGTTTGCAATTAATTTCGAAATAGACGTATGTTGCAGATTTTGAATGTGAATCAGATCGAGTTCCCGATCAGGTCAACAGGCTGTTGCCGTTTCAGTAATGTGTAACGTTACCTAGACTGCAATCTGGTTTTGTGTTTGCGCTGAAGAATTGAACTCCACCAGCTTGAATTTAATAAATGTCCTTCCAGAAAAAAAGCAGGGTTTGGTTGAGATTCAAGTTGAACTCGGCAGGTTTGCCTTTTTCTTCAACGTGACATTTGCCTCTTTATTTATGATGTTTTTCCTCCCACTGACGGAGAAAATTTCTGACTTGGATTTTTCACTCGAGAATTGATTTGACATGGATATCCAATATCCCTTTAAGCATAATCAAACGAACTCTCTGGCGATATCTCCCCCCACAGTTTCTGACGGAATAGAGTTACAGCTCTAGTCCGCTGTGCTTCATCATCACGGTTTATTTGGAGAGCTGAACATATCATAACAGAGTTTATTAGCCATTGTAAGAACACCTAGTAAACAGAAATTCACATAAAGCAGAAGAGGGTACCATAACCACTATGTATGTTGATCTGAATAGACCCAAAGCCTATTTAATAACAGTAAATTAACACAAACATATTTACATCATTATATGCAGGCCTATAATCTGTACATGTGCAGAGTGTTTAAACAGCCCAGAGTGTTTAATTCCATTTTTTTATATAACGCAAACAACAAGAACAACAACAACAATAACAGCAACAAACCTGAACAGTTTAAGCATGGGCGAAATTCTATCACTATTTACATTACTGTAGTTTTTTTTTAAATAATATTCATTGAGTTAGTGTATTGTTTGTGTAACCCCTATCAAATCCTATTTCAGTTGCTAATACATTTGGGATACTGTAGTATACAGTGCACTAACTACGTGCTTATTTCCTATGTGGATCATAATTCACATGAGAAAAATATACAAGTAGCTTATAGTTTTACCAATATAAGCCTTGGGGCCCAACTTGTATAGGCTAAGTAATAAGTCGATAGCAGGCTAGTGTTCGGTTATTTACAAGGCCTATTGGCAATAGCCTTATATGCTCTAAGGCTTGCAGGTCGATAGGCTATTCACATAACTAGACAGTGAACCTTGGAATGAGTTGACAGAGGTTCAGTGTAACAAGGAAATGAGAAAGGTCACGGATGCCCCTTATTGTAGCATCACGAGGTGCCCTCCGAAGTGCTTCCCCTGTGAAGTTTGGTTTTTAGAATAAGAACAAGTTGCGTTTTAGCACGTGAATGGCCTCCCGTGTTCTGGCCGCCCTTCCCTCCCGAGCGCCTTTGTCCCCGCGGTGCTGCGCTAACACAACATTTGAAGTTGCTTTTCATGCGCACAAAGACCGAGAGATGTTAATGTAGCCAATAACTGCTTAATGGGGACCTTATTTCCATTGCTCACTTTTGTTCCGTTTGCTCTCAATGATCTCTTCTGAGAGACTTTAGAAGTCATGCAACTGCACTTAATGTAAGCAGGCAAACAAACTATTACTGACGACGACGACGATAACAACAACAACAACGAAAAGAATACTAGAAATAATGACTATTATTATTATTATTATTATTATTGTTATTATGCTTATTCTTATTCTTATTATTATTATTATTATTATTATTATTATTATTATTATTATTATTATGCAATTACATCTGCTAAATTAATCATACATATTTAGTCTAGGCTATATATATATATATATATACATATCCACATATAAACACACATATAAAAAATCCATTTATAATCTACAAGACATAACAGCTATTTGTGTCAATACATACAGCGTGGACAATTTTAGTATAATTTATAATAGGCTGTTTTATAAATTTTCAACAAATACTTAAATATTTTTAAAGGCAGGCCTTTAATTAGTGCAGTTTTTACAGCCTTTTTATATTTCAATTACATTACACTAAGTCATACTTACAATGCGTCTTATAAACCAGAGATCATATATTCCAGAGTTTGTATGCTCTGAAATTCATGTAAAAAAAATAAAATAAAAAAAAAGGGGGAAAAAAGGCCCCGGTGCGTCTTTGTTGTTTATAGCGATGCATTAGGTGGATGTGTGAAGAACTGTCCCCACAGTTTTTATTAATTCCCCACAGAGAATTAATGGCCATGTCTCTTGCGCTTGTTGCGGACTGATCTGTGATTTGCGCGCTTTATCCGCGTCTCTCTACGTAACCTGTGCAAATCTGACTCATTATTCAGTGAGACTCACAGAGACCCCCGAGAGACCAGGGATTTAGTTATTTAACTGTCGACACGTCTCTGTACAGATTATTACCGATGACAGCTGACGTATTTGTCACATTAGTTCCATAAGTGGACAAAAAATAAATTGGGAAGCGTTTATCGCAATACAAATGTAATCGATCGTCATTAAGAAGTGAGTTTATCTTTCAACAAATGTAGGCATAATGACCAGGAAGTATTCGGCTAATGAATTTCCCTTCTGACACATTTATTCTCTTCTTAAAAAAAGATGTGTTCAGTGGCCCGGAGTGCTAAGTAGACTAAAATTGTGTGTTCCTGTTGTCAGTGATGAAGAAAAAAAAGAAGAAGCAGCATTGTTTTAGTTGATAGCAGTCTTCCAGTCCACTGATCGATCGGGAAGTTTTCCGTGTACAGGAAAGGATTTGACTGACGTGAAGATCTCAATGAGCCCTACAAGAAGAGGACCACTATGTTATAGAGGAAATAGAGAAAAATAAAGGTCGTCCCCAACTCCAACGCACTTAGAAACAGTTCACAAAACACAGAGGGATAGAGGAAGTGGAGAGCTTTACGAGTAAAGATGGGATGCAGAGAAGCAGTGAAAGACTTAAATAATAAGGTGCATAGGCCTACTGAATGTCACAAAGGTATAAATAAATACTCTTCATAATTGTATCCCTTTCTTACAGACAGTTTTTAGGGCCCTAGCGGCGTCATACCCTGCTGGGAGCCGAGCGTTGTACTCCTTTCACCAGACCTGTATTGCGACCCGACTCTTTAAAGATGTCCATAAGTATACTAAAAGTGCAAGATCGTTGTTATTTGCATCTAATACATTGACTTTATTAGCTATTGCTTAACTAACCCTTTGGCGTAGTTCACATATATTTGATAATCAGGGCAATTGTGATAGACCTTATGGAATCAAAATAACGGACAGAATTCCCCTCATTCTCTCATTCAACCATCTATTCAGCGAGAACTTTTCCAAATTGATCATGGACGTTTTATCAGTGTCACATCGTCTTTTTTCACTTGAGGTCACAACACGAGAAAACTTTACAGATTTGGACCAATCAGAGAATGCCGTCGTGTCTCAGGACCCTCCCTTTCTCAGCCAATCACAGGCCTCGGTGCGCTGTAGGGACACAACTCCTCAACTGATAAAATGTTTCACTACCGAGCGCCGACTCCATCCACAACAAGTGCGTCCAAACGGCTGCGGAAAGCAGGGTTGACTTCTGAGTTTTATTTCAGGAACAGCATAGTTTCATCTAGTTTGGATATCTCTCGATAACTTCGAAGGACTTTTTTGAGTGATACTTTTCCCCCACGAAGTTGATTTTTTGAGGACGTATCACAGTGACATCTCATCGGCCTAACAGATAACGGACAGCGCCGACACCTGACCTTAAATAGATTCCGTCTGGATCTCTAAATCCTCCGTTAATTTCACCGTTAAGTGGCTTCGTTCCGTTCCTTAGGAATTCGGGACATGGCCGCCTTAGCAGGGGGCATTCCCAGGATGGTGCGCCCCACGCCACCCCAAAACTACCCGAGAGGGGGCTATTCGCTCGAAGGTAGGGCATTAGCATCACTTGCTTTAATACAGTAGCCACAGCTTTTAGATCTTTCATCGAAATAGTTGTTCTCATCTAATGATTGTTAATACATTAGATGTGGAGTTGATTTAGGTACAGTCATAAAATGTCGCTTCTTTAACAATCAACTATGATCAGAAATTAAATTGAATGATATAAAAGTTTTGGCAAATCCTGGCAGTGGCAATGCAGTTGCTTTGTGAAATTGTTTTTATGAAGGCTACTGCTTATAATAGCTACAATAAAGTTTTGCAGCACATTTTATTTTGTCGATAAAGAAAGTTTTGAAATATTTTTTTGGGATTACAGATTTAAATATTTGTAGATTATTATTATTATTATTATTATTATTATTATTATTATTATTATTATTATTATTCCTAATAGGGCTATATCACATCTGGTCGGCATTATAGTGCTTAAATGATGATTACCGCAACAGAAGAAAATGACAATAATAATGCTGTAATATTTCTTGCAGTTTCCACACCTTTAGGCCAGGGCCGAGTAAACCAGCTCGGCGGTGTGTTCATTAACGGACGCCCCTTACCCAACCACATTCGCCATAAGATAGTAGAAATGGCACATCACGGGATCCGGCCGTGCGTCATCTCGCGCCAGCTGCGCGTCTCTCACGGCTGCGTGTCCAAAATCCTATGCAGGTACCAGGAGACGGGATCCATCCGCCCTGGCGCTATCGGAGGTAGCAAGCCGAAGGTACAGCATTTGTGACTGAATGAGTTCTGGAATAATATTCAGAAATAAGACAATTTTATTCTTATTACTATAGATCTTATTATCAGATTAAGCAAAGTTTCGGCTCCCTGTAGCGTTCATCACGTGTGGTACCTTGTCATCCAAAATGTTATTATCTTTACACAAGAGGACCATTAGCCTACATAATATCCAAGACACTTACATAATATCCAAAACACTTATATAATATCCAAGACACTTAAAATGCAAAATAAATGTTTCATTTCTTAGAGATTGAAGCACTTTGCAACGAGATTTTACGCATCGGTTTATCCAAATTTCACTCTTTTAATTTTTTTTAAATATGATTTTGACGGAATGACGCTCATCAAACCTTAAATATCATGTGAGTAAAAAAAAAATCTGTTCTGTTGAAAAATATAGATAAAATATTTTTAGTGAGAAGAAAGAAAACTTTTGTGGAAAGAATGGGGGTCCACTTCATTGCATAACATGCAGTTGATATTTCAGTTTGGTTGACACTGACAGTGATTCGCTGTGCAAATGTTTATCAATTAAAGCAGAACACCAGTCCCGACGTGGATAAGAAAATCGAGGAATATAAGAGAGAGAACCCGGGAATGTTCAGTTGGGAGATACGAGACAAGCTGCTGAAAGACGGCATCTGTGACAGAAATAACGTGCCCTCAGGTACTCGGTTTAGAATTATGCTTTTCTTTTTATTCATTTGTTTTCCTCACCTATACATCTTATACGGCATGAGGTAAAGAATTAATTTCCGCTATAATAAAGTAGCGTATATAAAATTATTAGACACAAGTAGTTAGTAATATTAGTAGTTATTAATAGTAATTATTAGGCTAATATCGACTGCGTGTGTGAGTAAGGTTGTGTAAAACTTTATGTAAAAACATAAAAGTACATTGAAATGAATAATACAGAGTGTAAATAAAAAGAGAACAAAACAACTTTTTGAAAATGTTTTATTATTATAGATAGCATTTCTATAACCACAGTGGATTGTAACTGTTATAATGTGTTGCTCTCCAGTCAGCTCGATCAGTCGCATACTGCGCTGTAAGTTTGGGGGAAATGGGGAGGATGACGAGGACGATGATGAAGTTGAAAAGAGGGAGCTTGAGGAAAACGAAAGACGTGCCAAACACAGCATCGATGGTATTCTGGGAGACAGATGTAAGTTGTTTATTTCTACTTTTTGATGTATGCGCAAAGTTTTGCTGCTATAAATGGGGGCATAATGGTATCCAGTACAACTGATTTAATTAATACAGCGACGTGTATGCAGCACTTTGCGCAACACAACTTGACCACAACTTACTCTGTAAGGATTATTATTATTACCCTGGTATTATTATTATTATTATTACTATTATTATTATTATTATTATTATTATTATTATTATTATTAATAATAATAATAATAATAAAGTAGTAATAATAGTAGTAGTAACAGCAGCAGACTTGGCAGTATGAGGAAGAGGCTAGTAGCAGTGCAACACGTTGGCAATACAACTTGACACAACTTACTTTATAAGACTTTATTACTGTTATGTTGCTGCTATTGTTATGTTTTATAGATTATGTATTATAGATTATAGATGCATTACTATATATGTAGATTATCTATGTATTATTAAAATTGGAGATTTAATTGCACAACAACAATAATAATAGTTGTAGTTGTTATTGTTGTTGTTGTTGCTGCTGCTGTTAATGTTGTTGTTGTTTTTGTTAGTAGTAGTCATCAGTAGCCTCAACATTAGTAGTAGTAGTAGTAGTAGTACAATTCTGCTTGAATGTATTATTATTATTATTGTTGTTGTTGTTGTTGTTGTCGTGGAATGGTCACGGTTTATTACAGTGTATATTGTGTGATGATTAAAAGATAATTAGTACACCGAAAATGAGAAACTTCCCGCTGTAAGGCACACAGATGTGCAATCCGCAGGGCTGTCAGTTGCAATATGTTTTTAGGCTACGGTTTAGTAAAATATAGAGCTTAAGCGGTTGAATGAGCACTGAAAAAAACACAACAACTGCTCAGTGAAGTCACATTTAGATCCAAAGAAACAGATGTGTAAAAAAAATAGTATATATGTATACTTCTGGTTATTGGTTAGAAAGTTCCAGGTTAACGAAACGGGCCAGGAAGCAAACTGTGCAGGAATCAGTTAATCAAACATTTGTCCAAGAGCTGCGCGCTGAAAGGCGGCTCTGCGGTGCACAATCGGACACTTGAGGATGAACTTGAGGAGACAAAAGCGCGCGAGTCCATGAGCCTCACGCTCCGCTTTCACGTGCACAAAAGCGTTTCTTTTGTGCGCACAAAGGGCACTGAGCTTTATAAAAAAAAATGCAGAGAAAGGCAGCAAAAAAAATGGCCTAACAAAAAAGACGCTGAGAAGACATTACAGACGGCCAATGAGAGATGAATTATTCAGCAAAGGGCTTTAATGGCGAGCGGTTTCGCAAAGCGCCCGGCATCGACGCAAAAAAATCAGTTTATATTATCCGTAAATAATAATAATAATAATAATAATAATAATAATAATAATAATAATAATAATAATAATAATAATAACAGTAAATTAAAAGGCACACTTCAGTGAGGAAATGAACAATAACGTCAGCAGTTAAGCTGAAACAAACAAACAAAAAAAGAAGGAAAAAAACAGATAACTAAACGAGTCCTAACACTTGTGGACAGCAGTCCTGTTAGAGGCAGACTTTCCGATTTATGATTAAAAAAAAATACAGCCATATTATTCAATAATAAAGTAATTACGAAGCTTTTGTTCCACATTAATTTGAATTCCTATTAAATATGCATCAAACAAATGAAATGGTTGTCTAAACTACAGACCAAAATGTGTTAGGTATTTACGCTTTCCATATGTCGCTATTTAGTGGTATCAAATGTTTCTTGAGGCTTAGGTCTATCGTGGATTTTACAAATTATATTGAGTTAATAACACAGGTTATTAATCCCAGACTCTCCTCTTAGATGTAAAGTGTAACTTCCGCACAGCCAGCAACAGCCGACGGGTAATACTCGTTTCTTTTCACTGGAAAAAAAAAATCTGTCTGTTTAAACTTGGAACCTGATCCAGGCCCCCAGTTTTTTTTTTTTTTTTCTTAACCTCCAATTCTTCAGGTTCTCGGGTAGACGAGTGTGTTTTCGACTTCGGGTCTTCATTAGACCTTGGTGATTAGGTGGGATCGGATCACGTTCACGAGAGCACCACATTGTGCTCTATGGTCGTCATTAAAACCCCTACCTGCTTGATTAAACCCCTGCCTCTTTATTCGTCTCCACTTTCAAAGCCCCGCCCTTTCGTCTCCGCCCATGGAGCACGCTCGATCTCTCTCTTGCATCACGGGCGGGAATCAGTTCCTAATTATTTCAACAAGCTACTCTGGATAGTCTTTTGTAGATGCAGAATTGATAAGAGTCTATGAAAGAGCTGGACAAAAACAGAGCTTATTAATATCATACAGTTAAACAAGATTAGCTGTAGAGGTCAAGCAAAATTGTCATTGTTCCACAGAATTATACAGATCAAAAACAAATAATGTTCCTTCTCACTACAGAAAACCTATTATAGAGTTGTGTATTTAGGGCTTCCAACTGTAAGCAATTCCAACATTCTGAAAAGAAACGACAATGAAACAAACAAACAAACAAACAAAAACAAACAAACAGCTTAATGTATAGTGGTAAATGTAAACTATAATCTACTGTTAATAAGTAGGTAATGATGTAATGAACAGAAATATAAAAATAGCTTAAGTCCCACTATGCACAAGTTCCCAAAAGTAATACCTCAACACTCAGAAGAGTTTATTCAATATTAAGGTTTATTTTTATTTTTTCCTGCTGAGTGACAAACAATTAACTTTTGTCCAAATGCAAATGTGTGCGCATCATAAAACTCAAACCCTCCTCACAGTGTCCTGATCTCGACTGACAGACTGTAAAGTTTTTCCCTCTTTTGTCCTTTTAGTTTATTTACTGCAAGGTGGCTCAGGAGAAGCAGTATTTCATTCTGCTGTCTCTTTCAGTTGGGCTTCTGGTTGTTACTCCTTTTTTTATGGTGCTCAATTAAAATCTGAAAAGGGCGTTTTCAGTATCAAGTGGGAGTGTTCTGACCAAATATTGATTAAGTAGCTGCTTGAGTCTATAGTTGTTAGTGAGAAGGCCCTGTTGGCCTGCTGCCCCCGCTCCTCAAAAACCTATTGTTGGGGTCTCTTTAAGTGCTGAGATCAAAGAATGCGCCTTTAAGATTTATTTGTCTGGGAAAAGCCAGGGCAGTGAAGCAGCAGGCTGAATCAGTGGAGCATCACTGTACTGTAGCAGTGAAAGTTTCATTCACAAGTTGCTACTGATACTGCTACTGGTGGATATTACTGGTTGGGAATTTAATGATGCTCTGTCCAGTTCATGACAGGATATATATCTGTTTATCTGTTTTTTTTTTATTGTCATCTATTTAGAAGAACATCCTGCTGAATTTGTTTCCCACTCTTTTATGTTTCTTTACTGTATACATTTTTGAGAAAAAAAAAACAATATTATGATGGCTTTTAAGTATTCCTGGGACACAAAGCTTATAACATATTTAAATACATTTTCGGGATTTTAAAGAGGGTCTTTTCCAACTTAACCCTTTGGGCTATGATGTGTAAATTAATAAAGATTTTCTCACAAAGACGAGCTTGCATGAGTGCACCAGCTCTTTTCCCTTATACTATTAACTTTGGGAAAGCTGACAATTCTCGAGCCTCATTTAGCTAATTAAAAGTAACTAAAGTCATCAAAGAGCAATGGCCCCAGCTCTCTCAGACTTTCATTTTATGGTGGGCAAGAAAAGAAAACTCAGAAATACAAACAGTCAAAGGGATCAAGTTTTTTCTTCTTTCTTTCTTTTTTTTCTGAAGGGAGTCCTGCCGAGGCCAACTGAATAAGCTTAGTGCCTTCAGATGTGCCATGGTGAACGCAGTCAACATGTAATAATTAGTTTCATTGAGGAGCATTCCAACAATCTGCTGCCATTCTCCTGAGGCTATTGTCCCTCCCACAGGCCAATAGCCAGGAAGACAGAGAGAATCAAGTGCTAACAAAACATGAAAGAAAGCGAGGAGGACTTTGTTTGTGTAAATAAAGTGGGGGGTGCTGGCTCGCCACTATTCTGGCAAGGAACTCACTCAATAGAGAGAGAGAGAGAGAGAGAGAGAGAGAGAGAGAGAGAGAGAGAGAATGAGGTTGTTGTAGATCTGAGAATAGCCTTTGCATCCCTTATATACAAACTGGAACAGCCAGAAATATGTTATATGAGTACAACAGCTGTCTTGATTTTTTCCGCTTTCACTTCTTTGTGCAGCTTTTTGGGGGGCAATTATTTTTTTTGTAGTATGGTTGTAAATGCCTGATGCATTTTGAGAGTACATTTGTTTACAAAGAGAGGGGAAAAAGAAGGAGAAAGAAAGACAGAACTGTGTCCGTGATCAATAAACAAGGGGCCTAGTCTTCCTGCTGGAATGCTTTTCTCAGTCATGACTCCGAAGCCCTGCAGGCAGAGAGATGCAGCAGTAAATTCATCCCTGTTCATCCCCCTGTCCTCTCTCTCTCTCTCTCTCTCTCTCTCTCTCTCTCTCTCTCTCTCTCTCTCTCTCTCTCTCTCTCTCTCTCTCTCTCACTCTTCTACATGTGGAATCAACTGAGTATCAGAACACAGTGAGCTTCACAAATACTGTTATCAAAACATGATTGAAGATAGCTAACATAAATTTAAATTTTGTAGGAATTCATGCCATTCAAATAGTATGCAGCTACAAGTGGTTAAGGTTAGGGAGAGGGAATTAGTGCTTGCTGCTTTTTTTAAGGACTTTATTTTATATCAAAATAAATCGCACCTATTTTAGCTTTAGTCAAAAAGCAACTAATATGATCAACTTTGTCACTAGGTTGAAATGACTTGCTTGCTCTATACTGCACACTTATCAGGATCTGGTATTTTTGTTTTAACCAAATCTATGCTTTTACAACCTTTATAAATGAACATTATAAAAACACAATGCATATCCTTATTGGTTTTTTTGTTTTCAGAGGAAATCACTGTGACCCGTGAGTCTAATTTTCATTACATGAGGAATTTTTGGGAAGTGAAATTTACTGGCAGTACTTTCTAAGAATATCACGTAACATAATTCTGTCATACTCTTCATATTTCAGGGCTGTTCCTTTTTTTCTCCTCAATCCTCCTCTGTTTGTCTTTTCTATCAAGAAAGTACTCTTTTGTGCTACAACTTTAAATGAAATAAACACACACTCACTCACACACATACCCCAAGTTTATCTGCAAATGAATGCTTGACTCTATGCTTCATTGGTTCTTCTTTCTCTTGTGGCACCAGCATTGTGATCCTCTGATATTAATTCAAAGGACAATTAATGAATGCAGGCCATCTTTGAAGTGGGGTTCTGGGGTTGCGCCCAGGCCTGGCCCCTCTGAGCTGATGGACTCCCCTCTTTCACTCCAAACTTCTCTCAAAGACAGTTTGAAGTGGCTGAAAGAGAAAGTGAGCAATGGAAGGTCAAGGAGAATAGGCGCTCCTCTCCAAATAGAGCTCTCTCTCTCTCTCTCTCTCTCTCTCTCTCTCTCTCTCTCTCTCTCTCTCTCTCGCTCTGTGTTGTTTTGGAAGTGTTAGTGCGAGCAGAGGATGAAAAGGAAAGTGGAGAGGTCGAAGGGGTAGGGGCCAACCTATAAACACACACAATGAGATGGTTAATTGAGAAAAGCTAGACAACGTTGTCAATCACTTAACTCGAAGAACTTCACTTCTCGCTCTTATTTCTCTGTGTGATTGTGGAACTTGGGAGAAACACAGACAGAGAGATAAAGAGAGGGAGGGAGGGAGAAAGAAAGAAAGAAAGAAAGAAGTGTGGTGTCTGTGAAATGGAAAGTAGACATAAACAAATACTGTTTTTCTTTTACTGGATGTTGTTTTTCCTTAGTTTTGCCACTGACAATTTTGCAATAATAGCTGAGAAGTATTTGTAGACAGGGTCACCTGATTTGAGACAAACAACTATTTTTTGCTTTGAAAATTAAAAACATTCCACTGTCAACAGGTTTGCATTAGTTTAAAACATTTCCAATGGGTTCTAACCATTGTGTAAAAAAAACCAAACAAACTATTGTGCATGCTTTTATTCATTAAGGTTTTTTAAATGAGGACAAACATAAAAAAATCTAAAAGTGAAATGCTGTTATGATAAAGATTTACAGGATAGCAACTGCAATCTGTTGAATTTGGTTCTTTAAACTTTCTTTCTGAAAACTTCATTAGGGGTATAGTAGAAAAAGTAGCAAAAAGCTCTGCCCTATTCTCAGGTGCATTTTCTAACACAAAAAATGATTTAAAAAATTTATACCACAGTATTGATGAATTCACTGATTGGTCTGAAAGTGCTGATTAATTGTCTATAACAGCAGTTCTGACAATAGTGCTGGCTGTAAGGCAAATCACAGGTTTATATTAATGAGCTTGTGATGATATGTTAGCGTTTCTATAGTAACAACTAATTCACAGACTTGTGTGGTGGAAGTCTAAGAATTAACTGATTAAATATGTTGTTATTTCACAAAGTAAAAAGTCTAATGATTTATCTCATGAAGTTTTTTGTATGGAAACATGGAATTTATGGAAGTAGTCTCAAATGTCAGCTCTTCTTTTAAATTCAGTTTAAAGCAACAGTATAGTTTGTGCTTTTTATAGTTTTTTAGTGGCATTACAGGCTGTGATGTTTGTCTTACTAACTTCAAGAGAAAAAGAAAGGGGCTGTCAAGGAACCAGCTGTTTACATAACTTTATTTTTATTTTTTTTTACTGTAACTAGAAACAGATAAAATAGTATGACATATTCTTTAAGTAATTCAAAATTATAATAATTGACTTTTTGTGCTATAAGTGTAACCTACATCAAAATTAGTAGTATTGACTCGATCTATTTTCAGGATAATTACAGCACAATGTATTAGTTATAATAATTCATAATTATTTACAAATATTTTAATTAGGAAGGTGCATTATATAGGAATGTGTTGAGTGGATGTTTTCCATTCTGCTACTGAGCCCTGCTAATTTGAGTGTGTAAAGTAAACAGAGAACTAGAGAAAACTGGAGAGCTGGAGGGTGCAGAGAAGGAGCACCTTGTTCACTTTCTGATCTCCAGAGAGTGTGAGCCGTACCTGTGCTGGGTCAAAGATGAGCCCTGGGTCACTGGCTGAGCAAATGCCTTCTCTGCTGGCAGCGAGGGTTAAAATAATGTTTTGCCTTGCAATGACAGGTAAATGGAGCTTTGGGAATAAGTTCTTCATGAGTGCAGCAAGAATTTCTTCATACAGGTTGTTTAAGCAGAAAAAATGGTCTGAGCAGTAGGATTAAAAAAATATTAAAACATAACATTTTCAGGCAGTGTATTGGAATAGTTTCGTGTGAATGCTGAAGAACTTGACCTTACACAGAAAGTGTCTAAAGATGCTTTAATGAGTTTAGTCTATTTAAGTAAATTATCATTTAAATTATTTCAAATAATTGGAAATTGGACAGGAAATTGTGTCATTAATATTATCAGTTTTTTTCTCTGGGTTAAGAGCAAATTGAAGGTGTTCCCTTATAATACTCCCACAAAACACACTAAATGTACATAAGAAGATTTAATTCAGTGAACATTTTTAAGGCTGGTAATTTAACTGTACAAAATACAACTTATTTAGTGCATAGACTCTTTTTTTCTTCTACAAAGTAAATTTGGCCTAATGAATGATATGGATCCTGGAGGCAAACATGATTCTTCCTGTTTTTGTTTCTGGGTGTGTTTTGTAGTGTATGCATGTGTGTGTTCTCTCTCTGCTCTATATGGGTGCTATTTTGTGAATGTGTGCTCTAATCAAGCATCTCTATGCTATAATGCATGTTTCTGTGTAAATGTGACAGTATAATGCAGACTGCATGCTGTGTACACGCAATGCCTACTTTTTCCACTTTATTATTGCATCAAATCAACAAAAATATGTTCTATAATACGTGTGTGTGTGTGTGTGCTTGTTTGTTTGTTTGTTTGTTAAAAAGCCCTAGCTCATAGCGATTTAAATTATGGGATTTTCTCTTGGGTGTTGCATAATATCTTAATTAGGATCAAATGTTGTAAACATGTCTTAAAAATATTTTTCTTTACTTTTCCAATGGCCCCTCCTCACACCACTCTTTCTCTGTTTATTTTCCCCCCGTTACTCTGTCTTTCTCTCCAGCTGGAGAGTTAGTATCTCTTTAGCAGGCCGAGTGCCTCCCAAGTTCCTCCCTCTTAACTAAATGCCAGCCGCAGATGGACTCATAATCAGTCTCTTAACTATTCTTTCCTCTGCATCTGCTGGCCCTCTATATACTGCTTAATATACTCCAACAGTGGCACACGGGCCCAAGAGCCCAAAGGGCCAGGGCTCTTCCACTGAGCAAATAAATGCTTCATTTGTCTCTTCTGCCTTTTGTTTTGTTTGCTGAACACATGTCACTAGCTCAATTACCCTGCCATTTAACTGCCCCTCAGGAGGAGATGGCTCTCCCCCTACTAAGAGCTATAAACGGCCCAGATGGCTACTCTCGCTCGCTCTCTCTCTCTCTCTCTCTCTCTCTCTCTCTCTCTCTCTCTCTCTCTCTCTCTCTCTCTCTCTCTCTCTCT
>JAODTV010000016.1:26556999-26567973 GCA_025399955.1 Galeichthys feliceps
CAAATACATCTCAAGAGGCTCGAAGAAGGTTCCCTGAGCTTCGGGAAATATTCCCAAACCCATCTGCAAGTATTCGCCACTTAGCTTGTCGACAAAAACACCGCCACCAAATTTCAATGCATGCATTGAAATTTTTCGCGACATTTTTGGCCACTCACGAGGTGAAGACACACCAAAATACAACTCGCGAAGCTCGGAGAACATTCACTGTGCTACCAATTTTTCATCGCCAAGTATTCACAAAACCATCGTGAGCTGTAGTGTAACCAGGGCCTTAGGAAATTAACCAAAAATATTAGTGCGGCCAAAATGTAAATAGCATGCTTTCAAATGTACACGTTAGTGTGGTCTAGGCCTATATACTGGACATAAACTGCAAAACTACCCTTAAAAGCCCAGAGATTTAAACATGCTTTATATTTGTCTAAATAGTGCACACACGTTACACAGAAGAGTAGCTTAAGTCACTGATGCCAAACTTCAGTTTATCTCATTCAAAATACAATCCAAAACTAACATTTTTCAATGCAAAACTGGCTAAATTAAAGACATTTTAAACATATACCCTGCTAACACTGTTATAGCAACGTGAAGCAGAGACACGTGAATATATGCCCCTTACCTGAGACAGAGACGGCTTTGGCCCTGACGCTCGCTAGTCGTTTGTCATGGTTCGAGGCTCTGTGGAGCAAAGGTTGCAGCCGGTGAGTACTGTACATCACTTCCAGACTTTTTAAGCAAAAATGCACTGCTTAGTGTACAGAGTGACCCTAGGCCTAACCCTGACCCTAGACCGCACTGTTCCACATGACAAAAAAAAAAAAAAAAAAAAAACAGAGGTGGGGGCCTGTCAGACTACAACCTTTTTTAAAAGGAGGAGGGCTGTCAAACTGGGGGTTGTGAAATAGCTTTTGAAGCAAACTGAGAAATTCCACATTACTTAGGCAAGTGTCTCACAAGATAAATTCCGTGCTTTAAAATGGCAGGTAAGAGAACAAGGCAAAGACTAGAATGTGTTAGGTGTTAGCATGCGTCATTTGTCTGGAAAAATAAAAAAGCATGAAAGAAAAATCTATATCCTGGTCTGCAGCACTACCTGACTGGAAGAAAAAGACAGAACCTTGACAACTTTTTTAAGCATCAGTCACACAGCTTCACGGACTAACTTTTCAGACAGACAGCTCGAATCCTAATTTACTGTCATATCTATATTTAAGGAGGAAGTTTTCAGGGCAAAAAAACATTGAAATTTGACATTTTCCAACAGATATAAGACCCATCTGTACATGGATTCAAATTTAGTTCATTTTCGGAACCAGCCAAATTATATTTCATGCATTTTATTTCTTTCCAGCTTTCAGTGTGCAGTGCTGCTTGACGTCAGGAATCTGTAACATCATGACCGGAAACCAGGATAAAGGCGGCTCAGAGGAGGACCATAGACTACACACAGATATACGGTCACTGCAAAGGACCGCGCAAACTAACTAACCTAAAAAAAAAAAATCAAGTTACAAGTCACTGAGAGGCACTTTCCTTAAAGAGTCTGGTATTTTTCTTTGCTAAATGTGTCAAATAACTCCATATTATATGGACACGAGTGTTTTACTGGGAAATACGCCACTCATATTTTTCATACGAGCTACATCCGGGACATGGAGAACCAAAACCGTGACATAAATCTCTATGTGTCACTTGTGAGGAAATTGATTAATTGTTTTGATAAATTTGGGTACTTGTTGTTGGTGAATGTGTCGATATAATAAAAAGAAAATCACATGTTGGCTTCAAGATATGAAGTTTATCTTCTCGCGTTGAAAAACTTGCATATTTCATATGAAATGCACCGCGGATCTGAACGACATATTTCCCGATATTTCACTCCGATGACGTCACTCCCAGTGTTTTCCTGCTGACTGGATGCGCGTTGTCAAAATGGCGAACTGGTTCAAAATGAAATTTTTTTTGATTAACTTGTGTATTTTTGTGTGTGGATGTGTCCATATAATATAAAGAACGTTACATGGTGGTGCGAAGATATGAAGTTTATCTTCTCGTGTTGAAAATATTTTCACTCGTTCACTACGCTCACTCATGAATACATTCACCACTCGAAGATAAACTTCATATCTTTGCGCAACCGTGTAATATCCTCTATTTATACCACCAAGCATTGCATACATGTTCATCATCCTAAAAGTTGTTTTAAAAAAAGTTTTCATTAAGTATCTAAGATTGACTGCATGTGGATGGTTTAATGATATCTCTCACACATTCTGTAAGAATTGAATTGGCCTGGTATTCAGAACCTCTGCTTTATATGTAACAACGCGCCACATTTTTCCCAGCTCAGAAATGATGACCAACCATTGCAGAAGCATCCATACAACTGATTATACTGTAAATATTAGCAGGACAGTTGAAAACTCTAATATTATAGCACAGAGTAACTTTCTTTAGAACTTTGACCAAAGTTGTATTTAAACATTCCTCATAGATTATTAAAAAAAAACTTTGATCAAATTGGTCAAAACCTTTGGTAGAGTTTTAAGAAAGTTAACACAATCCTACCAGGTTGATAAAACTTAATACCTTTATCTCAAGCTGCAATGCGCATTCCTTCTCGCCTCTCACCCTGCAGGTATCATTAATTAGCTTGGTGGCTAACTCTCTGGGCTACTCCGACTTTGGCGCTATTAAATCCCTACGGACCCTGAGAGCCCTCAGACCACTACGAGCCCTATCTAGATTTGAAGGAATGCGGGTAAGGCGCTTTCTCGTCTTGCTGCGATTTCCTGCCACCAGGATACTAACCTGTGTTATATCCACGATATACAGTAACTTGCTAAATTATGTAACCTTTTTGTCCTATATATGTACAGTATGGTGTTTTCTTGGTAATAGGCCTGTCTCTAATGACTTGTTGTAGTACTGTATGGTCTAACATGGTGGTATTTATTTTTTGTTGAGGTGGTGGTGAATGCACTAATTGGTGCCATCCCCTCCATCATGAATGTGCTGCTGGTATGTCTGATCTTCTGGCTTATCTTCAGCATCATGGGTGTCAATCTCTTTGCTGGGAAATTTGGAAAGTGTGTCAACAAGACAGGCTACATCCATGATGCCTCAATAGTGAACAATAAATCAGATTGTATGGCCATGAACAACACTCAGTTCTACTGGACCAAGGTGAAGGTGAACTTCGACAACGTAGGGTTGGGATACCTCTCGCTTTTACAAGTCGTAAGTCACTAATTTATTCTCTTTCTCTGTACTCACTTTCTTGTTGCCATTTGAAAAGAAATTATATTAGGGCTTGGTGTATTCCATTTGTCTTCTAAGACTACTTGTAAGATAATTTGGCGATGTAACCACTTAATACCCCTATCTGTGCTGAGTCATACATATTACCTCTGAAAATAAGGAGCTCCGCCATTCACAAAAGCATGTAATTCCCTATTACCTCGGCAATAACATTCCATGGGTACTCTTGCATTCATCTGTGTTTTTAAATAGGACATATTATGTGTATCTGTATCTCTTTGTTGCTTAAGTATTTGTATCTATATCCGGATTTGAACTTGAAGTGGGTGTGGCCTTTTTCCAAGGTTCATTTTTAAATGAAACTTAAAAACATGCATCCAGAAACACTGGAAAACACACCTGTAACGCACCTGTAGTCTCAACTAGATCCTTTTCTGGCAAGAATGAATGAATGATATATCTATATTTTATATAGATATTATTCTATATATATCTATTCATATCTATATTTGTATTATTTTAGAACACTGTGAATACATTATTCAGAATGAACAATCAGTTACATCCCTAATGATATTGTAAACGAATATCAGACGCCGATATGAAACCCCTCCTTAAATCCCTTAAGGCCCGGTCCCACAATACCGATAACTATAACTACAACTATAATAATAGCTGTAAATAAATCAGTCCCCTGCAGTTTATGTGGTTGGTGGTCACACTAGACCAATAAAGGTACCAATAGCCCAGGCCTGGGTTTATCGGTATCTGTAAGATTGCTTCTGGAAAGATTTTTCCAGGCCTGGACCTGATCCGATAAAACATCTGACCAATCAGGTAAATTGTAAACCAACAACCATGTATATTTATTTACCTGAGTGGCAGGACCAACCGATATTATAGTCAGGATTATAGTTGTGGTGTGCCTGCTCCAGACTGGAACTAAACTCAGGCAGAGGTATAGTCATAGTTGTAGTTATAGGTATAGTTATCGGTGTTGTGGGACTGGGCCCTTATACTTTTGAGAGACTGCACTGAGAAGTTGATGTGTATGCTTATTGCTCTTACCTGGAATTACAGGCAACTTTCAAAGGCTGGATGGAAATCATGTATGCAGCAGTGGATTCACGTGGGGTAACCATTCATCGTCCCACTAAAAATCTACACTGTATTCTAGGAAAATATCAGAAAAAGAAAACAGTGCTTGTCATATATTTTCTTTCTAATCACAGGTAGAAGAGCAGCCCATTAAGGAGATTAACCTGTACATGTATCTTTACTTTGTCATCTTCATCATCTTCGGCTCATTCTTCACTCTAAACTTATTTATTGGTGTAATTATCGACAACTTCAATCAGCAGAAGAGAAAGATAGGTGCTGATGCCTAGCTGATTTCGCTGAAATATTTAATTTAATACAAAAGATTATTATAATAAATATATTATTTTGCCATTACAAGGTGGCCAGGACCTCTTCATGACTGAGGAACAGAAAAAGTATTATAATGCAATGAAAAAACTGGGGTCAAAAAAGCCACAGAAGCCCATACCAAGACCAACGGTAAGAAGAAAAAAAAAAAAGTGTCTAATCATATTCATTGATATTATTAACAAATTACTAATCGTGTTGGTGCTAACACATTTTTTTGGTCTTTAAATCAAGAATATTCTGCAAGGTTTCTTCTTTGATTTGGTCTCCAAACAAGCCTTTGACATCACAATCATGATGCTCATCATCTTGAACATGATCACCATGATGCTAGAGACGGATGAGTATTCTCCTCGAATGGAGTCCATTCTCAACAATATCAACCTGGCTTTCATTGTCATCTTCACCACTGAATGCCTCATTAAGATCTTTGCTCTCCGCTGCTACTTCTTCACCATCAGCTGGAACATCTTTGATTTTGTAGTTGTCATCCTGTCTATTGTTGGTGAGTATAGAGAAGTTGCTAAGTTGGTTAAGCTTCTTGTGCAAAGTGTCCTGGAGGAAAATTATGCCTTGGAGGGGAACAGTTCTGTTTTCCAAACCCATGCTCATTATTAGTAATTATTATACTTTGGGATGCCCATTGGGATTTTATAATGCAACTCAGTACAGGGAATCCCAAAGTATAATGGAACTAAATTGAAACAGAATTACATCTATTAGTCCATCATGGTCTTTTACTCCATTGTAATCGATTAAAAACAGTCAAGAGAAAACTTGCCCACTTTGGCAACCAATGATTGAGTCTTTGGTGCAGATTTGTTAAGTCATGAAAAATGCTAAAAATTGTACAGAGTTACATTCTTCTAAAAACATTCCATCTAACAGTGTTCTTTGGTTTGTACTTCTGGGGGATCTTTTAAAGGTTCCCTTTACACACTCTACAACAGACGGTTTCAATTTTAGTAAAGCTTTAGGAAGTTCAAACTAATACCCATCCAGAAACCTTTGAAGAACCCTTTTCTTTTAGAGTGTAGGGCTAAAGTTTGGTGTCTTCATCCTAACATGTTTTCTTGGTCATCACAATTGCATGATGTTATCATTTCCAAAATTTTATATTGGTTCTTGTTACAGGAATTGTCCTGGCTGATATCATCGAGAAATACTTTGTGTCTCCAACCTTATTTCGGGTGATCAGGCTGGCCAGAATCGGACGGGTCCTCAGGCTCATACGGGCAGCCAAAGGAATAAGGACGTTACTCTTTGCCTTAATGATGTCACTGCCAGCCCTCTTTAACATTGGCCTTCTGTTGTTCCTCGTCATGTTTATTTATGCCATTTTTGGGATGGCCAACTTTGCCTATGTGAAGAAGCATGGTGGGATCGATGACATGTTTAACTTTGAAACCTTTGGAAACAGTATTATATGCCTGTTCCAGATCACCACCTCTGCTGGCTGGGACAATTTGCTGGAGCCTATTCTAAGCAATGCACTAGAGGAATGTAACCCACACATCATCAACACAGGTACTAATACAAAGGGCAATTGTGGAAATCCCTCAGTGGGAATTACCTTTTTTGTTAGCTACATCATCATCTCCTTCCTCATTGTTGTTAACATGTACATTGCCATCATCTTGGAGAACTTTAGTGTGGCCACAGAGGAGAGCACTGAGCCTCTCAGCGAGGATGATTTTGAGATGTTCTATGAGGTATGGGAGAAGTTTGATGTGGAAGCAACGCATTTCATTGAGTTCTGCAAGCTTTCCAGTTTTGCAGATACACTTTCAGAGCCCCTGCGAATTGCCAAACCCAACAAGCTCAAGCTGATTTCGATGGATCTACCGATGGCAAGTGGAGACAAGATCCACTGCCTGGATATCCTGTTTGCCTTCACCAAACGTGTACTTGGTGAGTCAGGTGAGATGGATGCCCTCAAGCAGCAGATGGAGGAGAAGTTTATGAAATCCAATCCTTCCAAGACCTCATATGAACCTATTACCACCACTCTCCGGCGCAAGCAAGAGGAAGTCTCAGCCACCATGATCCAGAGGGCATACAGGAGGCACCTAGTCAGGCGGCAGATAAAGAACATTTCCTATCTGTACCAACAAATAAACCAAGAGGTGTCTGTGGATGTGGGGAACATGCAAGAAAAGCAGGGACTCATTACACATATGACTAAAGAGCATTATAATCCTGAAGAAAAGTTGGTTGAGGGGTCTCCGCACTCCTCCACTCCTTTCTATGAGGCTATCACCATGGCTCCAACCGGATTGTTCCAGGTGGTGATACCTGCCTCTAAGAACCTTGCAGATTATGAGTCTTGCAACACTGAAGAAACTTTTCTCTAAGTACTACTTATTATTTCAGGAAGAACCTTTTCAAGATTGGAGTGTAATGCACATGGTATGCTGGAATATGCAAAGGCATAGAGACTGAACTATAGTGGACTCTTGAGCACGCGGATACATTTGCTGATTCTTATTTTGCTTGAACCATGTGCAAGCCATACTGTATGTTACCGTTACTAAACTTTTGACAGCCATAAATATCAGGATCCATGGATAATGATGTCACACAGTGATCACCAACCCAGATCCTGAGGATCTACCATTTTGTTTGCGTGACAAAGTGTAGATTGAGTAAGTCAGTAAGGTGGATGTCCTCAAACAGCAGATGGTGGAGTCTCAGGCTAATCCCTACTTTTTTGGAACCACATTTTGTAGAAAAGGGATTGTTCACTATATCCATGAATGGATGAAGGCTAAGGTCCAGATCATATTCATTATAGATACAATTGCTTTTTGGTAGACAGTATTTACCTTCAAATAAGATCACACATACATACATACATACCATACATACAGTCGAATTGATAGTGTTGATCAAGTATTGACTATTTTTTTCATGTTTTTCAACCAAGAATTAAATGTATACTATTTACTGTATATCCCAACAAGACAAAATGTAACGAGATATATTTTTACTTGAAGTCTATGGGAAAAGGTTGTGAACATGAAAATAGACTACTGATTTCTTACCTGATGTAAATAGATTAAAAACCAGGGAGGATGCGGTGTTAAAAAATACATAGAATACAGTGTTATTTTGTAGAAACATTGCGCTGACGCACAAGATATCCAGGTTGATTTTTAGGGCTATTTTCACAATGAGATCTGCAATATGTGCCTGCTGATGGGTGTTGTGTCTCGACACTCATGCCTCAGCTTGGGAAAACTTTGTTTCAGGAGCTATATTAAGGGCTCTCATACATCACTAAGAATTACTCTTAAGTCTCACATACACTTTAATACTTACTGTAGATTTCTTTGCATGAACTCAAATCAAAATCAATTCATTCATTTATTTAAATTTTCTAATACAGACAGGTGACAAATTAATAGGAAAACATGCATTATGCTATGGTGGGCATGTGCTTATTTTTGCTGGCATGGTTTGTGTCCACTTGTCCACTGAAAAGTCATTGAAAAGAATGTTGTTTCGCTCTCCAGTACACTCCAGAGACTTGTAGAATCTGCACAGAGGTGCACTTGAGCTGTTTGGGCAGCTTGTATTGCAAAACCTTCCTAATACACTACATGTTTGTTTTTTCCCTTTGATTTGTCACCTGTATGTATCTCAAGATGTTTTTTTTTTTGTTTTTTTTAATAAAAATACAGTGCAATAGCTTATCCAAAATTATGACCAGAATTTGTAAACATGTTTAATCAAAATATTCATTAAGCATTATATAATATGACAATAAAGGAAAAAATGCATCAGAAAATGCATTTGTAATACATTATACAGTGGACTTATATTTGGGGGCAGGGTGAACTCTATGAAAAAAAAAATCTTTGATAAGTGTTCTCTGGGCCATTTAAAAAAAAAAAAAAAAGACCAAAATTGTGCCTTTTTATTATTACTGCATTCATTCTGAAATCAGATCAAACCTTATAATACTGAAATCACAGAGTGAACCGATAAATAAACCAATGGATTGAAGTGAAGGTTCATTAAAATTATATAATACCCATTAACACAAAACTTGTGCATACTACTAGCATGCACCATCACTAAAATGTACACTGCATTGTTTAAGGCAGCAATTTTATCCATCCATCCATCCATCCATCCATACCATTTTTTCCATCAGGGTCGCGAGAGAAGCTGGAGCCAATCGCACCGGACTTCAGGTGCGAAGCAGGGTACACCCTGGGCAGGTTGCCAAGCTATCACAGGGCTGCAACAACTTCATAAAAACAACAGTTCATAAAACAATGATGAAATTACTTACATGTTAAAATGAATACATTTGGAAAAACTCCGGTCAAGATCCAGATAGTGCTGCTTTGATTGAATATCAAACCACTGAAGGTTTGATAATCATTTCACACTTTTCCAAGCAAAATTGCAATTTTACAGTGCAACAGCTTTAGAGTGGTGTACTTTGAGTGTACTTCGGAGGCTTTAAAAATGATGGCCAATTTCGTACTTTGAGAGCTTAACCTTCTCCTGCCATGAAGAGAGTGATCAAATCCCTCTCTGACCAGCTGGACCTTGAGGATTATCCCAGTACAGAGGAAAATAATAATAATAAAAAAAAACAAACAAAAAAAAAAAAAACACTTGTTTTAATTACATATGCAAACACAGACATTTCTGTCCAGCTCTCCCTTTCTCTATAATACACACATGGGCAGGACATCAGTGTTGCTGTATATGTTATTCTACAGAGACCTCTATGAAAATCAATGCGCTTTTTACATCACACACAGACGCATTCCTGTTTATATCAGCATCAGTACTGAATATAAATGAATTCTTTATGAATGTGCTTTAGTAATTGATACGTGAAAGCATGTGAACATGTGGCCAGGATTAAGCTTTAGTAGACAAAATATTATAAAGGATTAAAAATGCACTATTACTAATTACAAAAATGCACTTGCACACCCTGGCACTAATGTATCCAAATAACATCATGCTGCATTTAGGTTTGTTTATTTGTTTTTACATAATCCAGAGCTGTTAACAGATGGAGTGTGACTTTGTGAAAGCGTCAGAAGCTCTCACTGGGGTTAAACCGTATAGTATCATATTACACCTCATTCCTATCGAATCCTTGTTTCTGATTGAAGGTTTCTGTAATAGCAGCTCTGACAATAATTCCGGCTGTATTTCAAAATCACAGGTCTGTGTTAATGCTCTCGTTCTAATACACAATGTTTTCTATAATAACTTATTCACAGGGACTTGTGTGGCGGATGCTTTACATGATTAAGTTTCTTTATAACATGACAAGCTGAATTTTTCTTCTGAACTACATGAGAGAGAAAAATAGAAACTGGTGAGGGGTTTGTGTCATTTATTAATAAATCAAAACCTGCAATATTTGGCAAATTGTTGTGGTACTCGGTCATAGAAAAATAAATAATGAACTTTGGGGTAACTGGACTACATCACAGCATCATTGATTACTGTGTTTTCCTATAATAGTATGGCTGTAGTGTTTTATTCCTTACCTGTTGCATGAAATCAATAGGGACATGCATGCACGTGAACATAAATAAATAAAATCCATGATGAGAAAAAAGATGAAAAGACAAAAGATGATAAAATAGGATAGAAATGAAATGTTTGAGTGAAGGAGGAGTATGAGACAGGCAGCAAAAGAAAGAAGAAAAAGTGTGGGAGGCAGAGGCAGGAGAATCAGAGGACACAATGAGCTGGACATTAATTTAGTCTTAAGTGGTGAGTGCGGGGAGGGAGAAAAGCGAGGTTAAGGCATGTATTCACTTCACAGCCATTAGACTCATTTCAGGGGGAAAGAAAGGACAGAGTGAATGAGTTGTGTAGGCAGTCCTTGCATTACCTGTATAAAAATAAAAAAAAAACCACCACATCGAATGGACACATTTTACTCCTTGCTGTTTTTTTTTTGTTTTTTTTGAGAATTCGACTGATGCTAGTTTTTAAACTGGATCTTAACAAAAATTTTAGGCAAAATTGTGTCTATAGTGAAGTAAGCTTTTCAAAAGGAACAAGTGTTTCCAGGCAAAACAAATCTCGCCCGGTAGCACTTATGATGAATATGAAGGAAGATATCGTGAAAAAACAAACACGATTTTGACCTTTTTGGTGACCTTGACCGGATGACCCTCAAAATGTTGGAGGTTCATGAAGATTGGTCCAGCCGTTTTCCCGTAATGTTGCTAACAAAAAAAACAAAGAAACCCCACCGAAAACAATACCTCGCCCCCTGGTGGACTCCGTCCC
>JAODTV010000016.1:28194727-28205668 GCA_025399955.1 Galeichthys feliceps
AATAAAACAGTTATTCCACTCAATCTCGTCGTACATGGCTTATAGCCAACTCGGCACTACGCGCCTCGTCGGCTATCGGCTCATGTACGACTCAATTTCGTGGAATAACTGTTAAATATGTCACTCAGATCTAGGATTTATTTCATATGAAAAATACGAGTTTTTCAACACAAGAAGATAAACTTCATATCGTCAAGCCAACGTGTGATGTCCTTTTTATTATATAGACACATTCACAAACGAAGTACCCGAATTTATCAAAATGATTCATTGATTTCCTCACAAGTGAAGATACTGAAAAATGTTGCTCAATGTCCCGGATGCAGTTCGTATGAAAAACACGATGTCTTTCCCAGTAAAACACTCGTGTCCATGTAATAATAAATAGAGGATATTACACACACCCGCACATCCCCCTCTACCTACAGAAAAGTGCAACACACATTTCAAACCGCACACACGCATCTGTACCCAAGTACACCTCTGAAAATCTAAAGAATAATAAAAGACCTTGACCTTGAAATCTCTACAGTCACGTTTCTATGTATACACACCATCTGCACACACACACACCAATACATATGTGCACCTCTACACATAACACCACACACTTTTATGCACACATACACACTGATGTAGGTCAGTGTTATAACAATGTGCCAGCCAGTTACACTTAATTGACATTTAACTGCTTTAGTGTACATACTTTCGACACATGAGAAGGTCACGGACTTTCACAAGCTTTAACACTCACTAAACCACCAGCGTTGCCTGAAGACATGCAGATGTACATAGACTCTCTTACTGAAGCTACAACTCCAAGCAGCCATAAGAAGCATGAATCACTGAGAACTGCAATGTTGCTGTGTGAAATAGCGTGTTATTTTGGTCACAGCGACGTTTTTGAATCTCCTGAGTGTCATTTTGACTTGAAGGCCTTGAAGGAAAGCAGTGAATGTGTTTAATTTGGCTTAGTTTAATTTTCCTGCACGCATTCACAGCCTTCAATGTCTGCCGCGCTCTATCCTCTTTCACTGATTTCTCTGTTCCACACCTCGCTTCTGTCCTTCACCGATGATGATTCAGCTTCGACTTTCTGAAAGCAATACCAACACAGACCGTTTTCACACAGTCATTTAGAAATGCAGAATCACTGTTTAAATTTAACACCATGTTTCTGAGGTTAGCTGCTCCCGCTTATGAATGTAGGCTTTCTGACAGGCGTTCATTAGCCGTGTATCAGCTGCGGTTGTGCGATGAGATCAGCCTGCATGAGGAAGAATTGATTCCCTGAGGTGTTGCTGCCCGGAGAGTTTCATTTACTGAGTATGTGAAAGTGAGAATAACCGGGATATATATATAACTGCAAAACTCCGCTGAAAGACACAGAGTAACACTGAGGTTTGCATGAAGCACAACTTTCCATTCCTGAAGGCAGCCATGGGCCTCCGAGCGAGAAAGGATGTAGGGGTTTTTTAAAATCTGTCTATGTTATACATTTTAAGTATATTAGTGCTCAGATTTTAATAATAATAACAATAATAAACTAAAAGTAGTTACTGGTCAGTATGTTGCATTTAAATATTAATAAGCCTAAAATAACACAGAAGGTACAAATTTATTTTCATAGGCAAGAAAAGCACAGAAAGGAAATATTGTTTCATCAAAATGTGTGAAACCTTTTTTTTTTTCTTTTTTTTTAAAATTTGTAATGTTTCTTGGCACTGATTCATCTAAAGATTTCTTAGGGTGTGTGTCGATATTATTATTATTATTATTATTATTATTATTATTATTATTATTATTATTAATTTTTTTTTCCTGGCAGAAAAAATCCCAGCACTTTATCAAAAAAAATTGCTCCCACGCTGTGTGTTGGTTTCTATGACAACAATATTTTGACATCACCTTTAACCACTGCGGCCACAAAAAAAAAAAAAGGCGCTGGGTGCAGTACTGTTTCTCGGGGCGGCTGCATGCCCACACTCCTCATTGAGAACAAATGAGGGGGGGGGGACGCTGATGCTCAGTAAAAAAATAAGCTGTATGGACACTCACCCTTAGTCTACCTCAAGTCCCTAAATCCCAAGTAGCTTCTTGTGTACTATACATGCTCAATGCATAGGGAGCACCGTAGTGCAGAGGTGGACGCCAGCCTACTGGACCAGTGAAAGCTCCAGTATGCGTACTCCCAAACCTAATTACCTACTCGAAAAGTAGTAGTTAACATCGTTGATGTTTGGTGAGTGACTTGGCTGGTTAATTCACATGAAAGGAAATGAGTGTGGCTTCAGGTTACCGAGGATGGGACCACTCGGTGTAACTGTAGTCATCCTCTTGTTCTCAATGATGCTTCACGTTTGTGCCTTTGACAGAATGGCAGAAAGTTTTCTTTTTTTCCCCCCATAACATTTCCAGCCCTTCTCCTGCTTGGTATGGTTTTTGTGCTGCTTTGTATGCTTCTGGTTTTGGAAAGTTTGTCGTCTGTGCAAGTGTCTCATAAGCTAAAATGTGTATGTATGTGCTGCTGCGGGATGTGGAAACATGCTCTAGTTACAACATTGAGAACCATCATGCCACCACGGTGCGCTTTCTCTTTAAACATATGTATCAGATAGAAACTTGTTTCAGGAAGTCAGTAGGGTTTTGCTTTTCTTTGCTTCGTTGTCAAGGGAAGAAAAGACCAAAGCAAGTAATCACTGTATCAGCAGCCTTCTGAACCTATTATTTGAGGACGGGATAACGATTTATAAAAAAAACAAAAACCTGATGGACACTTAATCTGCATGTCCTGGGAACAGGGATAATGGTTTTGTCTATTTGTCTTGTATGTATTACATAAGATTCAGTGACCAAAAAAAGCAACCCCTGTATGTGTCTAATGAATGACCTATATATAATATAATTTAAAAAATGTATTAATTGAAAAAAGAGTGAAAGTAAAGTGTGCTGTATGATATTGGAGCCTTTATCGTAGAAGGATTAGAAACTGTATAAGACTTGTAATAAGTAGTTAACTATAAAAACTATTAAAAGTGATGATTTTGGTGTCTATAGTGTACAAGGGAAGTACTTGCAGTCGAGTTGCTTTTATTTTTTTTATTTATTATTATTTTTTTCCCTCCTGAAAGCTGTTGGATGTATGTCTGATCTAATCTGATAAAACATCTGTTTTGGTATTATTCATAAACGTGTATGTCCTGTGGCTTTGTGGTTTTAGCCCTGTGTTCATCGTGTGTGTGTGTGTGTGTGTGTGTGTGTGTGTGTGTGTGTCATAAGTTACACTCATAGCCTATGACTCAGGGATGACTAGACCCATTCCAACATTTTTCCTCGTAATTATAGCTCACTCTTTTTAGCGTGCTTAGTGTGTGCCCTCTTCTCACTAATGAACTGTGTGGATGTGTCGGTCTTGACTCACCCTCTGAGTTGTACCGTGCGCGCGCGCGCACACAGAGAGAGTGTCTCAGTCGTGCCTTCAGGGCAGAGAGCGGCATAGAACTAAGGTTTCACGACTGGCAGCTTGTGTCTCTATTGTCCTCTGTAATCACTGTGTCTGCACAAACAGGTAGCGTGCGAGAGCTCTCCGAGCCAATGAATAGCACATCGGCTGTCCAGACGCTAATGACTAAGCGACTCGTAAAAAAAAGAAAGGAGAGGGATGATGGATGAACAGGCGCATGTACACATGTGTACACATCCACAAGGAACTGAGAATGTTTAGGACGGTATAAAGTCATAATTTCACCGTGCAGGTCTCTCATGTGACCCTGCACTCATACCGACAGGATCAGCTGCAGCCGTTTGGTTCTAACCACCAGTGGAAAAGTGCATGTTGGGGTTTTTTTATTGAGCCTTCAGAGTGAAGTTTTGTTTATTCAGGTGCTGGGGGGAATGGCTCGTAACTTGGGGGCGCAGCCCCCCCCCCCAAAAAAAAAAAGACTGAAGTTTTCTGTTGTGGACTGTGCACTAGAGCAGGGTAGTTTTTAAACTTTTTTTTTTTTTTTTCTCCTCGTCTTCTATTAATCATCCTCTGTGTTAATAAGAGTGAATGTTCAGCATGCTTATGAATATGAATTAAAGCTATTTTCAAGAGTTTCTCTCATACACCCCCATGTATCATCGCCCTCCTGTTGCCTCTCACATTCCACAGTATTAGCTGTCTTGTTCATTCGTTCGCTCTCTCGCCTGCTCTCACTTCATGAATCGCTGTAAATAGCCTACTCCCTGCACCCCAGCATCCTTAAATATTCTTTTGAGCAATTCTGGTGAAAATGTTCCGAGCTTGCAGGAAGCCCCCGTATTGTTGAAGTGCGTAGGTAAATAAACGGCCCTTAATGAGATTTCCAGGGGTATTGTTTAAAGGCAGGTAGTGTGGCGTAGAGAAACAGATCGCCGTTTAACACACTCGGATTGTTCTTTCCTGTTTTTTCGGTTCTGCTCGGTTGATGATGTGTGCGCACATTGACAGGGGAGTCAGATAGCGCCACATTTCAGAGTGCACCAATTTAAGACGAGGGGTGTGAGAATGTGTTTGTTGATTGAATTTTCTGACAAGAGCCCACGTCTCTCCACTCCAGATCACCCCAGAACGCCGACGGCAGATTACGGTTGTCACGGCAATGGCACCGGCCTCGTGTTTTGCTCCGGTTCTGCTCCGCTGCCGACGCTGTCATGATTCCCTTCTCTCCCTCCCTCCCTTGGATTTTAATTAGACAACAAAAATATGAATATTCATAAGTCTGGAGTTCATTAATATGCACACTTATGCAAATGAGCTCACAATTAAGGCTTTTCTCCCCAGAGATCGTCGCCAGCATTAAAGTGAGGGAGCTGTGTGCGAGGTGGGGGATTCTGGAAATTTCTGCTCCATATATCTCAAATTCTTTCGATGCCACTACTGATTTGTGTATTTGAAATAGATTTTAAGTTGACGGTGGAACATTGAAAATGGTAGATTTATCGATTAAAGGGAGTCAGCACAGCAGGTGTTCTGTATTGTGCCCTTCTTTTCTTTTCATAAAAAACTTGTCAGGCTCTTCGCACTTTTAGGATTCCCACATAAGACTCTAGTACCTATAGCGTGATGAGTAATCTGGTTCTGGCCTGGACATGCCCCCGTAAAGAGTATCCACTTTTACAGACAAATACCGGTGTATAAACTAACAGGCATGAAGTACTAATGAGGTGACAGCCCGAGGTGTAACGTACAACATACAGCATCTCCACATATTTATTATTATTATTATTATTATTTTTATTTATTTATTCTACTTTATTCAGCATGGAAAAGCATCAGAATTAAATTAATCCGCTTCAAATGGATGGATTACCCAAAATCCATTCTTAATAAATGGTAGGCTGGTGTGGGCCAATGCAGAAATAAGTCTGATTCTCCTCATCGTTTATGCTGTGCAAGCCGTGGGTATTTTTATTTTGTTCTGATTTCACGGCTTTTATTAATAGCTGACGTAGTCTTCTGGAACGACTTGCTAAGCTGTTACTTTCTCTGCGTCGGCACCGTATCAAGCCAGGAAGCAGACTGTACTACGCTAAACAGTCTGTGTTGATAAACACTAATAATGTTAATTATAATTCACTTTATAGGAACTATGACAGGTTGTGTATAAGAAGCAGGGTGTAAGCAGGGACATGTGCTTGCTTGTGTTGCAGGTTTGGAAGATCGGAGTGGATCAGTCTCTTGGAGCTCAGCAGAGCAGAACAGTCCATCCTTCAGTTCACGGGTAAGAACTAACAGAGCCCTATGGCTGTGGGTGAGTACATAAAGCACGGAGCACGCTGAGACAGAGCTGCTTTTACAAGCTAAACAGTCTCTGTCTGCGTTACAGCCCATTAGGTGTGAGAAACGGACAAACAGAGCTGGATGTTTCATGCTTTGCTTTCGATGCTGATCGCTGACTTTTTTTCTTAATGACTGCATGGAATATAGAGCTTTGCAGGTGAAACAAAAAGACTGCAAACAGCCATTTTCATAGTGATTTCAGTCTACGACAAATTTTTTTTTAATACAAAGACCGAGCAGCTTCAGTAATGATGGTCCTTTTTGAATGAACCATTTTCAACTGAAGAAAAATAGCAACCTGAACATTCCGTTAACATTTCCCCACATACACGTACACACAGCTTATGCTTAGGTCTCTGCATCCTCAGGTCACCAGACAGGAGCTCAAGACACAACCACTGATTAAATTAAGGATCAGACGTGGATCAGACACACTGTTTTTAAAAAATAAAAAAAAAACGAGCAAAGCTCTTTAGCCACTCCGCTCCATAAATACGCACGGACAGCTGCTAACATATTGGAGTAACAATTAGTGATCCTCAGGCGTGTTTTACATGTAGGTGAGGCATTAGTAGGTCAGTTGGTCAGCCAGCGAGTGACATTGATCTGATAATAGGCAGATAAGATGACGCGATCACTTGGATGCAGTAGACGGCCTACATCAGAGGTCGGGACAGTCAGTAAATAAATACTGCTAATTAATTTATGTCCTGATCATCAGGCAAATATTACAAAAATAATGTATACAGAACCAATAATTTCTCAATAAATACAGAAATGAATAGTGGCTTCCTTGTTCAAGCACACAAGCTTCGTCTTGCATGGAGGGCAGGGTAATGATGGTGTTCTGGAGTGTCCTTGGCGGAGTCCTTGCAGCAGGGAATGTGATCGTTTGCTCTTATTTGTGGTTGTGGTATTAATGCTTATTTTGTGTGTCTGTCTGTAGGCATTTGACAATGTGGGCCACTACAATGAGCATGAAAGCATGTCGCCTTCATCAATGTACAGCTCAGGAATTGGAGGTACGTCTACTCATCAAATATATATATATACACTTTTGCCATGTTGCTTATTCTATAAAAAAAAGATGCAATTTCAAGCCAACTAATTTTAAACACCTGCAACTGTACTTTTATTAAGAACTGTTTTAGATAGGCATGGAACAATGTATTGTGCGAAGATAAATCGCGATACAAATCTATGACTATTTGAATCTGGAAAAAAAATGAATTGCTATAATTTTCAGGCAGTGTAATCTTAGTTTTTCCAAGCTGTAATTGCGTTTTTTAGCAATAATTAACAATTATTCGCCGAAGGTGAGGTGAATATCAGCGAATAATAACCGAGAGGAAGTCGAGGTTATTATTCACTGATATTCACTGAGCCTCGGGCGGATAAGTGTTTGAGTACAAATACACAGGTGATTTATTTAAAATAAAAAATTTTATTAATCATTTATTTCAAACTTCAATAGTGGCATGCAAATGTAATAATGGCGCGGCGCAAACTTGTCACTTATCTATGCTGAGTCACATAAAATACTTTGTTTTGAAATAGATAAAATAAATCACAATTCCACCTTACCTTTGAATATTTTTAGACTAAACTTTGTAGGATCTTTAGTGCTTTTAGGAACAGCATTTTCTTTCATAATTTCTAATTCTTCCTCACTTACAGTGACAAAGCAATTGGTCGCCATTTTGTCTAGTTGCTGGAGGTGATTATCAAGAAATAATCTGAATCTCTCGACCAATCAGTACGCGCGATTTCCTAAAATCACCTCCGTATTTATACTAATGTATATTAATGCATGACATGACTACACTAATAAACATTTTCATGCAAGTAATATGGGGGACTTTCTAAAGAGTGGAAAATGAAAAGAAAGCATACTTAATCTGGTTTAATGGTTTAAAATGAATATGCAGTGTATTCTGCATGACATTTATCAAGAAAGGTAAAATCTCTGTTCAACCTCTTGTGAATACGGTTTTCCAATAGCATAGTTGCAAAAGGTCATAAGAACATGGGAGAAAAAGATTTATTTTCAACATACATGTCACACTTGAGATGATCTTAACACTAAAATGCTTTTGAAAATCTAAGATCAAATCTTAGTTGAGGGATGATTTTGTTTTTGACATTGATGTATCATTTTGTGTAAGCATAGTCGAACAGATGATGTGTCCCTGATGTGATAGTACCAGCTATGAACTGCTCTCAGAATTAGTATACCAGGATATTTTCAGTACTAGCAGATATGATTTCTTGCAGTAGGACTTGTCCGTGGACCAACATTCCTTTCGACCAATCATTGCCATCTGATTTTATTAGTGTGCACATTCTACTTCTGCCCTCCTAGGAACATTAGCAGGCAAGATGGTTACCAATAAATACTAAGAGCCTTGATTTAAATGAATAATGAAAGAGATGCTGAATAAGCTAGTGTTCAACTCACTAGTTAAATAGTGATTAAATTGTTGATTCAAGCAATATATGGTCAATATTTTCAACAAATAAATGAAAATGCAGAGCCATGCAAAAGATTTTTTATTTTTTTTTGTCTGGAAGTTGACTGGTGATTTTCAAGAGGCTCAAGAAAGGAGCTATAAGAGTTACACACTGATGACATCAAATGCAGGATAATAACAGCAAGGAATGTTCTACTCAAGGGTGGGTGGTACAAAAGGACAAGCAGGGCCTTTCTCTTTTTCATGGAATGAATGAATGAATGAATGAATGAATGAATGAATGAATAAGGTTTAATTTTTGACACCCACCCAGATATTTGCTGGTGACTCTCGCTTTTGCTGAAGTGGATTTATTTATTTATTTATTTATTGTGGAGCAAATACAATAATGATACCAAGTCAAAAATACCAGTGATCCTGAGTAAAAATATAAAGAATGGTATAAGGTAGAGATCTGAGCTGATTTCTTTCTAACCCTGACCATGGATTCATGCAGAGTATCAATGCAAAACACTCCCTTGATTTGGTGTCCACTGAGATTCATTTAAACCTGCTTCACTCAAACATCCAAAACATATCAACAGTAACTGAGAAGGAGCACATGAAATACAGTTGCAGGTGTCATCAACATCAAAGAAGTGGATTACTTTCTCAATAATTATTTTTTTTTAATTATCTTGGGAGGAGATACTAGACGTAAATAAACTGACCATACATTGTGCAGTCAAAGTGCAATTTATACAAAGGGACAAATGGCAGAAAAAATACAGTATATTTTGTGTTCCAGGTACTGAATGAAAGAACTGTCTAATAGAAAGTACAGCTTCTCTGTTTTATGCCTATAATGACACCCCATGCCATATGGCATCCAATATCATCACCAGGTGTCACTGATCCTACTTGAGAAAATCAGATTCACCAATTAGGATTTTGATAGCAAGGATCAGAATAAAAAAAAAAAATCCCACCACAAGCAGGTGTGACTTCTTACATGCAAGAATACCATTACAAATATGTCAATGAGTATTTCGTCATTCATTATTATTAAGAGTGTAATATCTCAAAGGGCTCTCTACCTGTAATTTTCAGACCCACGCATGACATCAGATTTATATTATGCTTAACACAACAATATCACTGCTGCGGTCCACATCACCAGTATGCACAACACAAACTCATATTCATGTTCTTAATGGACATCCTTCATAGGTGAGCGCTTTTAGTGTAACATCTCCAGAGCCCATTTGCAGTAGTCACCCATCTTATTACTCTGACTTGTCAATAACAGCTTTTTATAGAACACCTCTTCAATCCCTGTTTTTGTCAAAGCCCCAGCTCACCAGAGACCCAGCTGCCTGTCATCTGAAGCATGCTGTTCTGGAAAGAATGAGTTCCATGAACAACGCCACATACGGTATAGCAGCTATTGTCATTCCAGATCTAAAATTTATAGAAATTGTGGATCAAAGCCTCAGCAATATGTGTATAATGATTGACAACAATAGTGCAGTAATAGCGGTATTAAACCCAAGAAGATTTTTCTGGGAAGAGAAAAAAGAGCCACCTTTGCCTCATTATGCAGAACAGGTGAAGGAAAACGCATTTATGAAAGGAAGCAAGACTGCTCTTGGTGTCAGTGATGACAAATTGTAAAATGCCCCCAAATACACAGTGACTGAGTGAAGGCTTAACACGAGCAAGCAGTGGTATTACTGCAGTGCTACTGACTGCAATTCCACTGTAATAAAAAAACAGCTCTGATGACTTAATGGAATGTCACAACAAGCCATGGCATTTGCTCAAAGTGATTATGAAGCATTGTGACAAGGTTAAGTATATCTGTGCCTCTCTAAAATGTGAGCCACAAGGCAGTCTTAGACATGATAAGGTGTAACACAGATTAATTTGCTTTATAAATAAACACAGAACAGGTCACATACTACAGATGGGTGTCACAGTGCTTTTGTAATGCTGTCATAAATGTTTCAGAATCAGCTTCATTTAGAAACATCACAGACGCATCACACACAAACATCACAGCACAGACTGTCACACACAGACTTCTTGTCATTCAAGCAATGCCATTACTAATAAGCCTGCTGAAAGCCTAAGATGCCATTTCAAGATATGCCCCAGTCCTACATCCTGTCCTTCAAAATGAGTCCAGTTGCTTCACAGTGATTGTGTAACACAAATCTATGAGGATCTCAAGAAAGGTAAGACTTAAATTTCATGGCATGGAATCTCACTGCTCACTGATTCTGATATCACACTGACGGCTTTGAATATTTTATATAAACACACACACACACACACACACACACTATATATATATCCCTCATCAAAAAATTCCCGTGCAGATATTTGCCAAGGATGGTGCAAGTGCCATAAAATAGTTCCACCACTGATTAAGCAATGTATCTTGTGATGTCAAAAAAAAAAAATGGATATGGATATGGTGTGAGTCAGTCATGGTCTATACCATGAACTGACGTCACAATTTCAAGCTATACGGCCGACTCGAGTCACAGCTGTGGCTCTGCGAGGATTTCTGTGTGTGTAGATCTATGTATCATGATCATGCCTTGCGAGGCAAGCGATAGCATGGTACATTGTACATGCACAGGTCAAAGGTCGCTCCGACGTAAACAACATGGCTGCCTCCAG
>JAODTV010000016.1:29429006-29442855 GCA_025399955.1 Galeichthys feliceps
ATGCTAACAATATTGCATGCTATCAAACCAAATGAATGAAACCCGCTAGAAGGGAATAGAACACATTTTTATTCCATTGAAAAAGTGTCCTGTATGGATGATAATACTGGATATTGTAGCAGTGGGATATTATTTAAAGATATTATGCACAAGCCTAATTCGCATCGCATCTCTTAACTGTGTCGTTATCTTAATTTTAGGTTGTTTCTCTGCATTTGTCCACACTGAGAAATGATCAGAAATGTGTATTTAAATGTGCTTTGGCTTGTACAGTTATCCCTACACCCAGGGAAGATGTGCATTTCATAAAGTAGCTGTTTATCAGGTAAAAGTAGTTTAAAGTTAAGGAACACTGAATTATCTTTTGTACTCAATACTGAATATAGCCTACTACAGACAGAAAGCTCTGCACGTCATACTAGAATTTATCTTTTGTACGCTTTTGTATGAAATAAAGTTTCCTTTATTTCGACTTCATGCACTAAATGTTGGAAATTGTTCCCGAGGTTAAACTTTTCATGGCTGAGGAATTTCCAGCATTGGGCCTGAATATGAACGTCAGGAATGACGACTGGGCTTTGTAGTGTGACATAATTGAAGAACAGCGATGTGGTGTCTGGGACGCTCCACTACACCTGACGAAATGTCGAGCGTGTCCGAATTTTGACAACTCCTTCAAGCAGGGTTCTCCAGAAAATCTGAAGTAGCCAGCTTAAAAAAGTAGTAGGCGGCTAATGCTAGGGGGGGGTCTAGGGGCATGCTCCCCCAGCAAATTTTGAAATTTGCATGCCTTCTGGTGCGCACTCCGCTAATAAATTACTAACCATTTCCCTGTGAATTACTTGCAAAATATGTATGAAATTTCCCTGTGTGTGTGGTTTTCTCAGTTACCCTCTGTAGTACGCTGCCTGGCTCTGTAACATAACTACATACGCTACGGCGTGGTCATGTGGTCCGGCTCAGTCAATCAGAGCGTGAGAATCGATCAACAAATATGGCGTCGCTTCCAGTCATGCTAGACCCGAATTGAAGACAATTTCGTGATGAAATAATTGGATCTGCAGCACATTATGGGCAGTGGAGACGATATAAATTGCTTGAATATTGAAAGGCAAGTTGTTGTTTTTTTCTGGGATTGAGTAGCCGGCACAGACTGTATGTGTAGGCAGAGAAAACCACCAGTTATCTCTGTGCTTGGGAACATAAATGTAACTTTTTGGCCCTATAAAGGTACACATAGTTACCTTGAGGTCCAATAATGAGCCCTAGGGAGTACATTAGTGCACATTGTACCTTGGGGAACAGAAATGGACTCCTACTGTACCCCTATTTCTGAAAGTGCACATGGACTCCATGGCTATCAAATGATAGATTTGTAATTGCATTTAGATTAATAGGCTCGATTCCCTTTCCAGCAGAAAACAGTTAACGTCAGCGTCACTTTGAAAACACTTCTTTCATTAGCGATTCCCTTCTGGTAAAGGCCACACCAGTGTTTATCCATGTTTTCTGCCGTCAGCTATCCCGATTTTGCCAATCTCGCTTTGCTTCGTGTTTTCGCTTCTTTGACGAGGAATCACACTTCCTTACGTTCTCTCATGCTAAATAAAAACTATGATCCTCCATTCCTCTTTCTTCTTCTTAATTCATGATGTCACTTGTAAAAAATGCGAAAAGCGAAAGGCACTTTCTAAAGGTTTGTCCGTTCTGGGCTACCGTAGAAACATAGCTGCGCAACATGGCGGCCTCTGTGGAAGTGGACCTGCCCACTATGTGGATAAATGGCTCATGCTAAGCTTTCGAAAACACAACGATTCATAGTTACACGAACAAAAACATACTTATGAATACTATATTCCATTTCTGTTAATATATCCCACTAAATCCGACTTAGTGCACTTTTAAATAAACATCTCCTGATGGAAAACTTTCATATCAATGCTGATACATGTTTTAAATCAGATTATGTGGAGTGTCTGTCATGCACGTCCCTGTATACTGTCTGTTGTTATAATAAAACAAATTCAAATGAGTGCATTAACATAAACCTGTGATTTGCAGCTGTCTAATCTGACCAATCAGAATTGGGAATTCAGAGGTGACGTGGTTTGTTATGATTATGGTATATGGTAGACCCAGTTATCAGAACATACCTATTTCTGATTAACCTTTCTTTTCTATCATTATATTCAGCTCTAGGTGATCAGTATCAGGACAGGAAGGAAGTTCTGGAAGTGGATATTAATCTAAAGCACAGCGAGGAGAGCTGGTCATTACTACAAACTACGGTGGTGATGATGGTGAGGCTCGAGCTGCCAGGACAGTGTGAGTATGATGAGTGTATGAGTGCAGTAAGGATGAGAGGACTACAAGAAGAGACTATATAGTATCAGATCCTCTTTAGTCATACAGGGACAGGAAGTCTGGATGTGAACGATGTACATGAGAGGAAATGACTGACATGTTTCACCCACAATCCCCCCTGAGAGACGGAGGACGGGGGAGGACAGGGGAGGACGGGCGAGGACAGGGGAGGACAAACTCACACACAGAGGATTATCTCTCAATCAGAAGGAACATATACTTCTAACAGATTTAGAAAAAAACAATCCGATTTAGGACACCGTAATCCGTCAAGCTCTGGAAAGCTCTCAATCTGTGCTGACGGATTAAAGCTTGATTGATCGGACAATTTTTTTTCAAAACGGGTGCATGGATTTTTAGAATATTTAAAGCAATAGTTCAGCCAAAAATGCCACTGAGAACATTTCTCCCATTTTCTTTGAATATAATCAATGAACCATTTTCTCAAATTTGATTTGTGTATTTACTTCCTTACTTGTGAACAAATCAGGAGTGCTAACATTACAATGAACAACAATAAACGTCTAGCAAGAAGAGAGAAAGAATTTTACCAGAACATACTCCGAGTGTACGTCAGTGCATATGACAGTTATTAATTAATTAATTACTTCTGAGATGTGAGCCAAGCTGCTGTAAGAATACAGTATACAGTGAGATAAAATCTGGAGAAACCGCCACTTGATCATTAGCTATTTACTCAGAAACATCGTAATTATGACGTGAACATGCATCGATGCTACCATAATGTCATAACTCCACCAAGTGACATATTATCAACATCAAAATCAAATCACTTGAGCCTAGGATAATATTAAAGCTGTACACCAAATTTCATCAAAATCCGTTCATTACTTTTTGAGTTACGTTGGGAACGGGCAAAAAAAATCCTGGATTCACATACATATCTGGATCTTGGATCCACATACATATCTGGATTTGCATGAAAATGTAACCAATCGTACCTTGGCCCATGGCCCACCTTTCCACCAAATTTCATCCAAATCGGTTCACTACTTTTTGAGTTACATTGGGAACGGGCAAAAAAAAAATCCTGGATCCACATACGGTACATACATATCCGGATTTTCATCAAAATGTAATTAATTGTTCCTTGGCCCATGGCTCACCTTTACATGAAATTTCATCCAAATCTGTTCACTACTTTTTCAGTTACATTGGGAAAATATAAACAAACAAACAAACGAAGGTGAAAACATAACTTCCTCCAACCCAGTTGTCAGAGGTAACAACTCAGGAACTTGTATTATTCGACTGTTGTGCTCAAGACACCTGGGAATTTGGAATTTTCCAACTGGGGAACCTCCAACTTCCAATATTAGAGCGTTCAAGCAAACTCAGCCATCTGAAGTCAGAAATAAAATGCATCCTCACTGTAAGCTGTCTACAAAAACTGGACTGAAGAGCTGCTGGTTTAGTGCTTGAATTTATTTTTAAAGTGGATGTAATTTGATAAATCACTGTTAATGGAACTGAAAACTACACGGGAGAGCATTCTGATCAAGAAAACATCTTGTAGAAAGTGAACTCACATTTTAATGCTCAAAGTATCACACAGTTTTTACTGATTTTCTTATTTCTTTTCTTACTTTTCATTGTGGGTGTCGCCATGTTGCAGTGACATCACAAATCAGAAACTCTGACTTTCTGAGTAGGAATTACGAGCTGGAGAGCCATTTAAATGGATCAAGAAGTCAGAAGAACTCTCTGTAGCCTGAATTTCCGAGTTGGGGGCATGTGTATAACAAAAAAAAATACCTTGGGGTCACGCTTGATTGCACCCTCACATATCGTGAGCACCTGAAGAGGGTAGCCAACAAACTGAAGTCAAGGGTGAACATCATGAGGAAGCTTGCAGGCAACAGTTGGGGATCCAAGGCAAACACCCTTCGCACTGCAAGTCTAGCCCATAGTCTACTCAACAGCAGAGTACTGCTCAACAGCCTGGGCCAACAACTGCCATACCAAACAAGTTGACACCATCTTGAACTCTGTAATGCCGGTGGTCACAGGGGCACTGAAATCAACTCCCCTTCCATGGCTCCCTGTCCTCTCTCACATCACTCCCCCCAACATACGCAGAAAGGAAAGAATGATGAAGGACATGATTGCCATTGACACCAACCTTGACCTTCCCATCCATGATGCCCTCAACAACCTGCCGACCATGTGTTTAAAGTCTCGCAAGCCTGTCTGGTTGTCTTTTGAATCTCTGGACAACTTTGACATCAAGACCGAATGGTGCAGGGCATGGGCAGATACCAGCTCCAACTGGGACCATACCACCATCACAGATCCCACAGTGAAGCCAAATGGTTTCAGCCTCCCACACAAGCAGTGGCAGACATTAAACCGCATACGCACCCTCCACACAAGAACAGGACACCGTCTGTGAGCTCTGCCTGTGACTGTGGCCACCAAGACCAGACAATTCACCACACTGTGAATGATTGCCATGTACGGCGTTTTACTGGGGTTTTCAACGAGCTGGATAGAACAACCGATGCTGCACTTGCTTGGATATCTTCCCTGGATTTGATTTTCTAGTTTGTGTATGTCATACGAAAGAAGAAGAAGTATAACAAAAAGTCATGGCAGTTGGTATTATGAATGTAACTTCTATAGCAAATGGTAATTTCGCATATTAACTGTTCTGGGGTGGGTTTCCAACTGGTGACTTGTCCAGGGTGTACCCCGCCTCTCGCCCATAGTCAGCTGGGATAGGCTCCAGCTTGCCTGCAACCCTGTACAGGATAAGCGGCTACGAATAATGGATGGATAGATAGTAGCCAAAGCAACTGCCCACAAACCATTTAAACTATGCTCTTGGTTCAATTGTCCCTTTGTGTAAACCTTGCATGTAGAACCCTCCAACAAAGTGCTTCATTATCAGAAACATTCCAAGTATAACTGGTTTATTAAGTTAAGAACCCAGCCAATTGTGAAGAACCCCTGAAGAACCTTTTGACAAGGTGTATACCCATCGAGACCACGAGCTAGCCTAGTGGTTAGCGTGTCCGTCTCTCGATCGGGAGATCGTGAGTTCTACTTGCGGTTGGGTCATACCAAAGACCATCATAAAAATGGTACCTACTGCTGTCTGGCAAGGCACGCTGCAATACATATGCAAGTGGGGAGTCAAACTCTCGTGGTTACCAGAGGACCAGCCCCCCACTGTAACCCTAGCTGAATAGGCGAGAGGCCGAGGGCTAGAGAAGTGGAAATTGGCGCTGCCCAATGTGCCTTAAGCGCTTGGTTAGTACTAGGACAGGAGACTGCCTGGGAAGACCAGGTCCTGGCATGGGAAGGACTGTGACTTTAACTTTTGATACCCATCGAGGATGGCTACAGGAGTTTTGAAGGGCAATCTGTCTTCAAGACCTTCAGCATACCATCGGCAATATCTCAGAGGCTGCTGAAAGGGCCTCACTATGGCTTTGGATAAAGAGACGTGGGACATCAGGAACAGCTTAATGCTACTTGAACTTGAGCCAAACTTGGCTGGGTCACCTGGGCAATGGTGTATGATGTTGAAAGACCCAAAACACCCGATGAACCCAGGACCATCACTAATGGCGTGTTCAAGAGCATTGCAAGGTGTATGCACACATCAGCATAGTAGAACTGTTTTAGGAAGTTAAGAAATCTTAATCATCCAATTGAAGAAGCTTTTTTCTCAAATAGAAAAAAGTCTTTGTGTTCTTTATTTAAGAATCAGACATCTCTTTCAGTCAGTGGGTCTCCTTTCTGAAATATTAAAGTGATTTTCCATCCAGAATGCAAAAGAACGGATATCTTTTTTTGTCTCATTATTTGCTGTCTGTCGACCATAGCAACAGCCTACTCAGAGTACTTACAAACCAAGTAGCTCTGTGCACTGAGGCTGTCATTCACTAAACAACAAATGCCGTTATCATCATCATAATCATCACTGATGCAATCATTAAGTATGACAACCATGATTCACAAAGGATGCAAGCAATAGAAGTAAAATGTTTGTACGTACAGTTTGCACATGTTCTGAATATAAGCAGGATTTGTCAATGATCAGTGTTACACCTACCCCCTAGGCATGCATGTAATACACGGCAAAACAATGTAATGTACACTATATTGTCTAAAACTTCATCTTCAACTGATAATCCATCTCCGTGTTGCATGATGCTCGATTGTTTTGAACTTTATGACAGACGGATTGACTGTGTGGGCTTTGCTGCTGATAAAAATATAGAATATTCTTTCGAAAGAAGGTCTTGCTTGAACCTTACACTAAGTACGGATAGCACTTGTTCATCGGAGTTATTTATGATCGCAGAAGGGCACACATACTTACTGGCCTCTGCCACCATGTTGGAAATGCTAAAATACAGAGGCCAGAATATACAGGTCGTCATCTTCCCTGAACAGACTGTTTCCATAGGAACATACAGTAGTTGTGCAAAAATGTGACCAGCACATCATAATTATGAGCCGATCGAGATAACTACAGAGGTAGGACTCGTTTATAATGTGAAGAGAACACTGCAAGGAGAAAAAGTGGCATATTGAGGACTACTCCGAGCTCTCTCTTTATTTTAGGGATGTTTTTAAAGGTGTGCTGTAATTGTCCGCTATGTCATGTCTTGTAGCAAGAAGGAGAAAAAATCCATACTTAGTTTAGCTTCTTGATGCATGTAACAGAAAGAAAGGCAAAATCTGGGATTTGTGCTGGAGTGACACTCTGTCATGCAGAATTTTTTCAAGCTCTCCAATGTAGAAAGGCCTTTAGGGGAAAGCTTTTAGATTTGGAGACAAAATGCAGACGCTATCCCTCCCCCAAAGACTAAGACATGGATGCACATATACAACACACACACACACGCACATGTGCGTGTACTCTCACACACACACACACACACACACACACACATGCTCTTCTGTCACTTTTTGACAGGTGCTTCCACCACCCCCAGCACCCCACCCCACCCCACAGGTGTGTGTGTATTTTAGTATGTGCTGATTATGGTTGGTGTGCTGGAATGTAGGACGCCTACATCACATTTTGTTCCTGTGTGTCCTTGCCCCAAAACGTAATGGGTGTACTGGAGTATGTACTGGTGTATGTGATGTTCCTAACCTGCCAAAAAAATGTTTTCTGTCATCTTCGAGCCTCTTTTGCATTCATGCTGGAGGGAGTGAGTGAGTGAGAGTGAAAGAGAGAGAGATTACAACTACTTTATACAGTAGCATATCTTATGACTCATCCTCATGTTTTAGCCCAGTCATATTTCAGTGTTTTTTAGCTGAGCTTTGCAGATGTAGCTATAAATCTGGAGTATTCTCAACTTCTGTTCCAAACAACTGTCATGAGCCATTACTCACTTAGTATGACTAATATTCATAGGTGGAAATTTCTGCATGTTAGCAATGTGTCCTCGTTTCAGTTTTTTCCTTGAGAAGTTGCAGTGTATTTCAGAATTTCAATCCGGATTAACAATTCTCTATATGAGCATGTTGTGGTCTGGGATTACCGTCTCTTGAATGCCTGGAATCAGATAATCACAAGGGAAAATACACAAAAGAATCACAAAAGATTTCCAGCTGCACATGCTTTGAAGTCTGTCAAACATGTAAAGAGAGGGGCTTCACAGAAGGGAAGAGTTATTTCGAAAATCCCCTCTTGTACAAGAATTGTGCCTCCTTCCCGCCCTCCCTCCTTCCCTATCTCTCCGTCTCCTGCTCATGTTAGATCCTGCCTGCTTTGACGGTCCTCGAAACCCCACCTCCTCCTCTCTCTCTCTCTCTCTTTTTCTCTTTCTCCCCTCCCCATCTCGGGCCGTGTGGAATCCTGGCTGTGTTTAATTGGCGAGTGGCAGGCGGGCTTGGGAGACAGAGCAGGAGTGTGGGAGATCTAAGGAAGCAATTGGGACTCACATGGAGAGGCAACTGCTCTCACTGGCTTTACGAGCTGTGACTCTGACTTTCTGAAACAGAAAGAAAGAAAGAGGAAAAGGGAGGAAGAAACTCAACAGAGAGGCGGAGAACCAGTGAGCTTGAGTTTGGGAGGGGGTGAATTGACTCAGAGAATTTTTTTTTTTTACACAGTCAACAGAGAAGGGTTAAGGATATGGAAAGAATGGAAGGGAGAGATAGAGAGAGGAAATGACAGAAGGAGCTACAAAGTGCAAACAGAATGACGGATAGGTACAGGAAAGGCTGCAATGGAGTGAGAGATTAGGGGGGGAGGTGGGAGAGAAAGAGGCCCACCACTGGAGAGAGGGCAACAGCACTGACTGCATACGGGAAATGACAGAAGTCAAGGAGAGAGAGGTAGAGCGGGAAAGTGAAAGAGAGAAAAGAGGGAAAACAAGGGGAAGTTAGAAAGGGAAGGAAGGGGGAGGTGAGTCTTGAAAGAGAGAGAAAGAGAAAAGTGGTGGAGGAGAAGTTGAAAGAAGCAGCATGTGAGGAAAGGGAACAGAATGGGGAAAAGGAGAGAAAGACGGTAGAGGAGTGAAATAAAAAGACCTACGCAGATGAGAAAAATAGCCTTAGTGAATAGCCTGGGTGGGGAAAGAGAGAGGAGGTAACTGGTTGTTTTGTAAGTCATCAGCCTGGGCTGCTTTTAGTCTCCTACTGCTATGCACTCAGAGAAGGTGGCAAAAGGACAACGTGCCCTTCATCCAGCCCAGGACTACTGCCACTTTTGCCTACACCAGGGACCAGCGTTAACACATCACAGGCAAGAGCTCGGTGATGGGCAATACCCACCTCTGGAGCTGAGTCTAAGGTCACACGTATGGAGGGAGGACTTGCCTCTACCCTTTCCTCTTGATCTGGAAACACTTGAGGACAGGACGGGGAACCATAACCATCATGACCTGCAGAGACAGCAGATCTACTTGGGGCCAAACCACTACACTGTGTCTGAGAAGTGCAGCCCACCGTGCTACTTGTGGAGGGAAGTGAGGGCACCTAGACGGGACCCCTGGCTTCCCCCATCAACATGTGTGAGGGAGAGATCGGCACTGGGACATCATGGGCAGGAGATTGCTGATGGGCGAGTGGCAGGCAGGCTTGGGAGACATAACGACTGTGGCTCTGGGAGGGAATGGTACCATTATGAGCTGCCACACCTTCTCAATGGTGGCCCCATGCTGGCAAAGGTCAGGAGCCAGCGGTACTACAAGGAAGCACGGAATGTGTCAGAGGAGCATCACTCGGACTGTGTGAGCGTGAACTATCAACAGAATACACATCTACCAGAGCTAGAATGGGACAATAAACATAAATTTGGATACAATGGGCACTGTGAAAGGAGGCATGTTACTTTTGAGGGTCATGATGATGGACACATGGAGAATAATGGACCAGCCAGTCCTATTCAGAACCACTGTAATGGAGCTAAGGCATTCTTTTCAACTGAGGTTCCCCAGACCAAGTTTACAGGCTCCAGGAAATCAGGACCTAAGCTGCCAGTGAGTGGAGTCCATGGTGGAGAGACTGAACTGGGTCAAGTAGACAGGTTAGAGGTAGGGGGGAGCCGGAATAACCACAGGACGAGCCAGGGAGCAGTGCGCAAGCAGATCAAACAAGTGGTGACGGAGTTAGAGGATGTGCTCAGTGGTCTCAAACGGGTTCAAATGGAGATGAAAGAGGTAAGAGGAGCAATGATGAGTTAAATAGACCTTTTTGTTTTAATAGTACACTGTTGTTGTTAGTAGTACATAAAATATTGTGCGCAAGGTTTAGAGGTGTTAACTCAAGAGGTTTCTAAGTTGCTACTACAAGTGCGCAATAATGAATGGCTATTATTTGCACCGCCTTCAGCAGCCAGATTTTCCTTTTTATAGTCTTTGATGCATGAAAAAGTGGGACAGTGGTAGCCCAGGGGTTAAAGTTTTGGGCTAGTGGTCTGAAAATTGAAAGTTCAAATCCGAGGACCACCAAAGAGCCATTGTTTGGCATTGAGCAAAGCCCCTGACACTCAATTACTCAGCTCTCTGTTTGTACTGTATCTTGTCTCAATTGTAACTTGCTTCATACAACTGAATAAATGGAAATGTACTATACAATCCATATTGCTCTTATTGTTAGTATTAATCTTGACATTGTTTCAGAGCTTTGTAAGAAGGGGCCTTGTTAGGTAAAACCCTAGCCATCATTAGAACAATATCCAGTGCCAGCTTGTGTTGATGACCTTTAAGTGTATTTTTTGTAAGACATCCAGTGTTACAACTACAGAAAGATAAGGTACCATGGAATTCTTTAGAACATGAGCTCAAGTCAAAGCAAGCAGGAAATAAAGCATACACATACAGATGAGATCAAATCCTCTCCTTGTTACATGGTATGGGGCATCAGTGCTGGAAATCTTTAGGTAGTCTTAATGGACATCTTAATGTATCTTTATCTGGGTAGGGTATTGGAGATCTGGGCCAGAGAATAAAAGGAAATCACAACCGCTGTAGAGGGCTATTTTGACTTCAGAAGACTGGACTATTACTCTTTTAAGAGGGTCTCAGGCTGGACATTAGAAAAGGAAGCACCATAAAAATCAATAACTAAATATACCTATGTGCTATGTAGATCTGCATTAGTAGTAATGGACTACATGAGATGAAATAGTAATTTTTTTAGAACTGGGTGCTACGTTGAAATAGACGTCCTTTAGTTGCGGTCTAAATGTCAGTTAAGTGGCTGGGGGTAATTTTAGGGAATCAGATTAAAAAGAACTACTGTACCTGATGAGTTGCTGAGACATGGTGGGTTGAAATGGTAGGGTGCAACCTTTGTTTAATGATGTCTAGTTAAGAAATTGTTGGGTATTTAGAATCCTTTCAAGTATGTTGTAAATGGCCTTGATTTATGAGAGCATTAGACATAAAATTTAAATTTAACAAGCAGTGGTCCCACAAGCGGTAGGTCCACTAGGAAGAATTTAGCCAACATTCTCAAGATACTCCATAGCTGAATATAACGAGTGAGCAGTTAATTATTCATTGCATGACTAGCATCTGATGTGACCCCCTTGATAAAAGTGTACTTGACAAATTAATTGTACCAATTATTCTGACTTAAGAGTTGGCTAAGACTTTTTGCCTGATATTTCCACTTCTATGTTTCAAAGCTACTCCACAAATATGGGCTGCACATTGAATAATCCTTTAAGCATATTTTGGATCATCCATTTTCAACAACTGTGTTTGTCTGTGTAGGTGGTCCAACAGATTGATGTTCTGACTTCCAACATTGACCTGGGAGAGGAAGAGCAAGGCCCATTGAATGGTCTGCCACAGGAATCCATGCACCAAGCCAACCGTATTGGAGTTGTGGCACTTGTCCATAATGCAAACAGAGATGCAGAAACACCACAAAGACACAGCACATGTGCTAGTGTCAAATCACAGCCCACTCGTTCCCTGTCAGACCATAGCTTGGCTGGTGCGATTTTCTCTCTCCCTGACAGCCATTCTGCCACAAAGATCCACACAAACCCATCCTCTTGTGTTCATGGTCGGGTGACTGTTGAGTCTGTAGACAGCAGCCGGATGAATCATACGTCTGCTCTGGAGATCCGGAGGACAAAGAGCACTGCCAATGGAGACTGCCTGCGAGCCAGACCTCCCAGAGTCAAAGTCAAAGAGCTCCAGCATCCAAGAAACAGAACAGATCATAAAAAGAATCCCGATCCTCCTTATCCTCTAACACAGATCAGCTTGGCTAAAACTCAGAGACCCCCACCATACCCACAAAATGGACTGGTCAAAGTACCCTCAAAGGATTCACATGTCTTGAAGGCACCTCCTTACCCTGGAAAACAGAAACAGATAAGCTCCACCATGGTGTAAAGGTGGGGTGACAAGGGAAGTTCCACTGGCTCAGAGCTGTGATTGCACTCATGAGGACAACACATACCCACACACACAGACACAAAGAACGTAAATAGGATGTTTTTTCCCTCAGCATCCACATGGTTAGGTAACGCAGGGTGAGTGGACAATGGGCGCTCTCGATTTTCATTATGAATAAGTACAGTGTTTGCATTTGTGTGAGTGTGTTGCCATAGTACTTGACTGCTTCAGCGGCAAATGTGCGTACGCTGTAATGTGTGACATTTATTTGTAAAGCAAATCGATTTGTAAAGGTACTTGGCCAATATTGAAAGAGGAACAAAAAAACATCAACATCACCACGACTCCTACTCCTTTAGTCATTCATTCTGGGAAGCAGAAGGGGGATGTTGAAGGTGAATCATTTCTACAGAAACTGAAACTGCCATTTGAGAAAGCACACATTTGCCTGCTAAAATGGTTCTAATGTGAGTCATGAACGATTTGTTCCATCTGTTTGCCCGTAGACTGTGCTTTGGGTTCTCAGGTTTCTGTTTGTGTTGTTGTTTTCCTGCATGCTGAAGTCAGTGGTGGTGAGTGCTGTTTATTTCAGACCTAATCAACTCAGGCGAGTGTGACAATTGGCTCATTGAAGGCCCCTGGAGCATGCAGCTTTTCCATATTATTCATCAATCCTGCATGCAATCAAGCGTGTTTCAGAAACATTCAAAAAAATAATGGATTATTTACAGTATTTATGAGTCGAGAACAAGAGTGCACAAAGGAGCATGAAGCGATACTAATGTTCTGCTTTAGTTTAAGTCTTTGTTGATGAGTCACATGACTTATGATGGATGAGCTTGTATGATGAACATGTGGAAATTGACATTTTTAGATTAGAGGATCATGTAATGATCTACTGGTGCAATCACTTGGAAAGTATTTGGTGTGTTTCAGCTTAGCAGTGGCAGGAAATTGTGATTTTAAAAGCTAAACATTTATCTTGCACCACTCTGGTTTTAGTCTTCAAACTTTTGAAACAATCCTGTGTGTACAGGAAGAGCCTGTTTTTCCTCTGCCATGTTTTGAAAACAGTGGTTGAGGTTTGGCAGATCACATGCTGCTTGCCATCCTCTTGTGGATGGAATGTGCTACGACGGGCTATTTTTCTTTCTCCAGCCATCTTTGAGTCAGTCTGGCTTTGATTAGACGCCACCTGGCTCAGTGATGGACTGAACGAAGCGACTTTGTATAGTATTTGCATTGCAAAATGGTAGCTGCCTACAGCTGGGAAGACGCATGACGTACCTCAACACCCAAAGCAGGAAGCATCGAGAAGTAAACATGAGCTAAACAAATGCTCTGTCCACACATCCATCCCAGCAAATGTTTTAATAAAACTTGCTTGGAGTGGACATTCAGTGTCCGGTGACCTTCAACCAGATAAAGAAACTGGTTTTGAGTCTTTAGACCTCACCAGTGACTCCCTTTGCAGCAGTGGCTGCTATGAACATTTCATTATTTCCTGGTGGTATTCATTAAAATGCAATCTAACTTCCCACAGTCTGACAGGAGACCAATATGGAGTGTGTGTGTGTGTGTGTGTGTGTGTGTGTGTGTGTGTGTGTGTGTGTGTGTGTGTGTGTGTGTGTGTGTGT
>JAODTV010000016.1:30320354-30330436 GCA_025399955.1 Galeichthys feliceps
GGAGCCGCCGCTGGCAAAATAATAGTACGGAGGCCCAAAAGTGATTGAAATACTACCATTTCATTCCGGTTTCAGCCTGATTGTAAATTTTATTGCGTGAGGACTTTAAAGAAGTGACCCCATCAAATAAACACAAAAAAAAAATACATAAAGAATCCACAGACTTACTTTTCTTTTCCACAAAATCATAAGGAAAATTGAATGATGTAACTTTCTGTTGAACATGTTTTGTGAAACATGCCAAAAATATAAGTCACAGAGCTGAATATTGTGGGACACAACTAAAATGTCATTTAAAATTGTCAAATTGTTTCAATCACAACATTTTGATTGGATTCACACCTTGCAAAAAGGGGGGGGAAAAAAGTAAAAAAAGCATTTTAGTTATATTTTCAAGACAAAGTGTAGTTATAGTGGACTTGGATCGGCACAAAAGAAAAATATTTATCCGGAAAATGCACATGGGTTGATGTGCACTTTAACCGTATTTAAAATTTATTTTACCTTTACATATACAAGTTGTAAACGTAATACGAGTGATACACAAATGACACCCTAATCATGGATTCACCCCTTCAAAAGGTCAAGTGATAAGATCATTACTATGGTAACAGCAGCAGACACTCAAGAGGAAATGACACCGACTTTAACCCTCCATCTGCGGAGGGAACAGTAGTCCTTTCCAAGTCTCATTCACCCGGCATGGCTTTTCAGTTTTATTTTTATTGAAGCATTTGATGTTCATTGACAATCGCTTATTGTAGGCTAACTCTTCTAACAAACTACCATGTAGACATTTGAAGCAATACACCATTTACACCATGTGTCATATCAAATGCTCCCCCTCTTAAATGGAACAAATATCCAATGTGTGTAAGTTCTGACCTGAACCCCACGTAGGAGCTTGAAGACATGTTAGAATAGCAGCTGGTCTTCATGTACATGGATGACTGAACCCACTGCTGCACTCCTGTGCAGTTCTGCATGTGAGAAGAAAGGAAAATCATGATTATTGGTGTTCTCTGTAGTTTCATGCTACTGAAAGCATTCAAGTCCCCTTTTCCTTTTATCAGAATAAATGGTCATGCATTGATCCTTCATTTGTTCAAATGGTTTTCTTTAAGACTGTAGTGACTAAAGCCTAAATGCTCTCAATTAGTTTTGTGTACATGTAGGGTTTTATTGTTAGCAGTGTTTCCCCTACCATTATATTGGACCCTGCCCCCCCCCACCCCCACATTTTAAGGTCTGAGAAGAAAAAAAAAACCACGAGTGCAGTTCTATTGCAAAAATTGCTCTCATTGTTCTAAAATAAATGTGAAGACTTAAATATGACTCCTTTAAGTGTTTGTTCAGGTCCAAATGCTCTATAATAGGAGCCGCGGGGATGACCATCCTCATCCAGCAAACCCCCCAAACCAGTAAACTTAGGGGAAACACTGGTTAGTTAAAAGAATTGGACCAGTGTTATGTAAATTACTTCCACTTATGTTTAACCTGGTCCGAACAGGAAGGTCAGGAGGGAATACTTACCATTTCAGTTTATTCTTGGTATTTTCAAGACATTTAGTAAACGATTTAGCATGTCGAATATGTACACATGGATAGAATTCTACCAGGTTCTAAAATACTGAACACAGTATTATGGTCTGATACAGGGGTATTCAACTAACACTGGTATAAAATTCCTTCCTCATAAAGGTCCAGAGAAGCAACCAACGTGACTGAAGGGCGATGATGCAAGTTGCTTTAATATTTCACCATGAATGATGCATTAAAGAGTTTTGCTTTATGCTGGTGTCACCATGTTACGACTTCTGACTAGTGCCACAGGCTCTGAACAGATGAGACCCGTTTTAAACCTGAAGTAGAAAATTAATGCCAACTTCTCTGTCCAATCATATTTTCATTGTAAACTTAAACAAACTGGAGAGCGCAAATCTATAAAAGTTTGTATAAACTCTTTCCTTTCTCTAGGAGGTTCCTTGAGGTAAATAATCTACATACCGTAAATGCATGTGCTTGGTCACAACAAGCCGCAAGAAGACCTGCTCCAGAAGCCGCAATGGTACACGTTTAAAGAACCTGAACTATGACCACTTCATTCCATACATCGAGAGTATTTTTGAGTGCTCGGGTCAATCTGTTAAGTACTTTCCTGGTTATACATCCATAATGCAGTCCATCCGGTAACAACCCCGTTTGTGAGAGCTCAATACATGCAAGTAAATGCTTAGTGTTTAGGAGATGGGGGGAAAAAAGTATTGATTGATATTGATGCATTTTACATATACAGAGCTGTCTAGGTATTGTGAGGAAATGGCAGTTCAGTGGATTGGATTACACTTAAAAATGGCATCTCAAATCCTACAATGAAAATTCAGGGAGAATATTCTAGAGATTTGTGCCCTTATTCTGCAAAAACATCAGCAAGTTCCTCACACCCGCAATATTCACCAAGTGCAAGTGGATCAAAATGGAAGTGAGTCACCATGGTCTATAGGCACAAACGGAGATTTTATATAATGCTCAGAACAGCAAGTATGTCAGCTCCGAAAAGCATCAAGTACAAAACAGGGTCTAAAAATGGAGAGCTGCAGGAGAGGAGGCGGCTGCCTGCACCTCCAGAATAAACGTTTCCCCAAATAACACCTTGCATATTAACTCGGAGCTTGAACACGGCATGCTAATTTGCCTTAGCTCTTAGCTATGACCATTTCATAACCTACTTGAATCCTCTCTTCTGTCCACTTCTGTCAAGTCTATAAAAAGCAAAACAAAATACACACGACCAGAAGATTTGGTTTGGTTGGGAGGTGTTTTATATAAATAATAATTAAAAAATATTTATTGAAAAAAAAAACCAAAAAAAAAAAACCAAAAAAAAAAAGCCTAATGTAAAACAAAACAAAAAATTAACCAAACCATCCTGCACTAAGCAGGCGTCAATACATTTGCCTGTACAGATCATACCCCTTTTCCCCCCCAAAGCTCTTCACAGCATGCAGTTTTTTATTCATATGGGTATAATTATCTTTAGCATTCTCACCATGGCTTCTACATAATAACCGATATCTTTTGTCCTTTATGACGTTCTTTCACCTAAACTCCATGTGCGCCTTAAACTGCAGTTAATTACTGTAAAATTAAAAGATCACCTAAAGAACTAAACATTGAGGTCAGATTTGATGGGCAACAAGAGCCCGGCATGAGGGGGGTCCGAATCCGGCCACATACACCTTTCGGTGGTGATCTGTGGCAAAAAGTGCTAAGAGTTCAACCGAATTAATCTAAGAAAGCCTGAATCAAAGAGAGAGACAGAGAGCAAGAGAAAATATGTAACCAGGAAAGAAGGGGAGGGGGGAAAAAACCCAGGAGTTATACAGCTTCCCCAAATCAGCCAGTCCTTTCCAGAGAAAGACCTCGAAAAGAGTCATATATCCACACTTCCTGCCATCGTTTCCGTGAGGGTTCATAGTCCATGGTGAAATGTGTGTCAGCAACTGTGGCATGTTTTCATGGCTGGGAATCCAAAACCAAGGATGGGACAAATAACAAACCTGTACAACAGAGACAATTGATTAATGACACATTTTGGATCCCAACATTGAGCAAAAACATTGATCAGTTCTACAAACCACTAACCACATGTTCAGGGGGGGGAAAAAAAAATTGCTATATAGATTTAGACACACTAAAATGTTTTCTTTTTGATGTTACAATATATTCCTTCAGCATGGGGGTGTGGACTCAAAAAAATAAAAATAAAAAAATCTGGTGTAGATAAAATCTGTAGTAACCCTGCAGCACTACTAGACATGATGTAAATATGACAGAACCTTAATTATTAGGTGTGGTTTGTTTGTAAGCCAGATCGCATAAAATCTACCGACCTAATTTCCATGAAACTTGGTGGAAGGGTTTACCATGGGCCAAAGAACCCCCCCCCCATAAAATTTTGGAGCGGATACAAGTCACAGTGCAGAACCACAAATTTATTCTCTATTTTCACCCAAGTTGCAAGATGGAGCATTTGGCCTTCGTGGAAGTCTGCGCTCAACAATGCCATACGTCTTAAAATCCAGTAGATGGCAGAAGCGTTCAATAATAACAAAAAACATAGCCAATGTAGAAATACAATGACTCCATATCAGTAATCCTTCAGGATACACATGTAGGAACATAATTCTGATAGTTATGGAAATGTATCCAAACGTATAAAGTGGTCGTGGATGGAGATTTGCACATCAGTTGACTACTGTTCTTGGGGAAGGTCTGAACTCCGAGTGCCCTTCTTAGTTTTAAAGGGGACAGGCTGACGCATCACACCACCCATTGATTTTTGGGTGTAGAATCGTTAAATACTCTAAAGATTTACCTTTCCCAAAAACAGTTCATGTCTAAATCTCATCCTTGCCTCAGTGGATCATCTCACCAGGATACTGTAGATTTGTACCCAAGACCTGCTGCTGAAATTATAAAAGACTGTCCTGTCTTCATTCCAGGACTCATTCATAACCTGCTCATACTGAACATCCTATCGATAAACCTTATAGTTTAATACTTTGGTAGGAAAGTGATTATTTTTAAATTGCACCATTGGCGTCACCCAGAAAAGGAAGGGTTCCCTTTTAGAGTCTGGTTCTTCTCAAGGTTTCTTCATGTCAACAGTTTTTATTTGTCTCAAATCAGCTCTGACTTTCTTATTAATAAAATAAATCTACATCTGTATGTCTGTAAAGCTGCTTTATGACGAATCGTATTGCTAAAGCACTAAATAAAACCCAAGTTAAATTAAACACAGACAAATGACCGTAGGGTTTTTCCGTCCCCCCGTAATAGCATTGACATTAAAAATCAAGCCTTGGCATGGTGCAGCAGTTTTGGCTAATGACCAGGCATCTATCCTAGCAGAGGATCGTGGACAGATTTACATAAACATTGGATTATTAATTGTGCCTTAATAGACTGATACGAAATCATATTTCTGGCATTTGTGGACTGTGTTAAAATATAGGGCATTATTCAATTGATGAATGATGCATGAACATTAAAATACAAACAAATATGGGGATTTTTTTTTGTTTGTACAACCCTTTTGTATGCTTTTTGGAAAAAAACTGCTCCAAAACAGCCAACTCCATACGGTACATCAACATGGCAACATTTTCAAATGTTATATTTAACCTCCCATTCGAGATGCAGGACTCCGAGTGATAAATCCCTGCCTTTGTCCTCTTTCCATCTCTCTCTCACTCCCACTCATAGCACTGTTTATCGCCAAGTGAAGGGTCTGAGTCATCAGCAGCAACCATGTAAAGTGTTAATACTCTGCCTCTCTGCAGTGTGCGTGTGGGGAAATCAGAACGTCGTCACCCCCCCCATCTCCCTGCCGAAGGGAGAAACCCCGGGGAAAGACGGGAGGGGTGAGGCAGAACTGACAGATGGAAGGAGATATGACAAAACAAAAGATGGATATAAGGAGGAGGGAGGGAGGAAAAAAAAGGAGGGTGGAGTATGAAGAGAGGGAGTGAGTCATCACGACGCACTGCTGTAGCTCGTCAATGTGAGAGTTGGCATGACACACTGCTTCTCATTTAAGCTTGAGTGACACTCTTGCTCACTCTCACACACGCACACTTGCGCCCTGTCTCTCTGGCTTGCTTGACAATTTTGTGACATCTCCAACACTCCATAGACTTGCTTCAAATCTCTCCTCTTACTTGCTCATCAGTATTCACATGCAGGGGCATTTATGTTAGCATCCCAACAGCAAAAGTCTAGCTTTATGAAAAAGGACATGCAGCATGAACGAGTGAGTGTTACAGCAGGACCTTCACCACTTCCACACCAGCAAGCTGAGTAGTTTAGTGTCCGTCTCTCTCACACACAAAAAAAAAAAAAAAAACCCCCCCCCCCCCCCCAAAAAAGTCATTTTTATTTCTATATTTCATCGACTGAGTAGCCTCTAAAAATGAACCCAAGTTTATAAGGGGGCACAAACGTCTGCAGCAAATGTGCTCATGGAGTTGTGGCTTCAGTAGCGTTATCTATGCGTGCATACACAAACACCCCCACCCCCTATAGGGGGACTACCAGAACCACCAAACCTATACTCTGCGCTATTAAAAGTTAGGTTACCCCCCCCCATACATTTGGATTCATTTTCACCATCATTCACAAAGCTAACAGTTTTCTATCTTGGGTCATCAGATCAAATTTGGGTGGTGGTGGTGGGGGGTCCTTGTATTACACATTGACCTGTAGTCTGATTTTTTTTCCCCTCCATTATTTAAAAGTTACTTATTTAACTTTGTCAGATAAATAGTGTAATCCAGTGAGCTAATGGCTACAGAGAAAATTGGCTAGCTAACTTAATGATCCTTTAAGTAATTTTATACAATCTAAGCACAACCTCATTTCATATATTCTTGTAACTTTTTTTTAAATTAAATGAAACTTATATGGATGCATGCACATGAATTGCATTACCTCTCTCAAATTGGGTTTTCTGCAACCCATGGAAAATGAAGCACACCTGAGCATTTTTATTACATAAACAAAGGACAAAATTTTATTCTGATATATTCTACACCTGCTAAAACAAATTTACGCAGGTCAAGGAGTGCACACGTTAACGCCCCCTCTGCACTCACCTGTACAGAGAGAAAGGGGCCGGTGGGCGGGGCAAAGGTGAGGCGGTGCGGTCATTGCTGTTTGCAGGTGGAGAGTTTACGGATCTTGCTGGCTGTGGACATGCCCTTGCGGGAGGGGTTGGACGAGGAGCTGGAACGCCGGTCTGATTTGGGCTTTAGTGCTGCCGGTTCTGTCCCGTTCACACAAACTGGCTTCACCGGGGCACGGCTCCTCTCCGCACGGCACTCTTCCTCCTCATCCTCTTCCTCTTCCACTTGACCTGTACACCAACATGCAGAGACAGGAAGTCAGTCAGTCAATTAACACTTTTCAAGCATGTTCAGGAGTCAAGACTAATAGTTCAATCACTGATGAACAAAGAACTGTTTCATCACCAATCACCTCAGATTGTGTGTTTACCTGGCACTGTGAAATCCTGAGTATAGATGATGTCATCCTCGCCGTCAAACATCTCGTCGTCCTCCTCGTCACCATAACCATGGAGATCCTCTAGGTAGGGCACCACCGTCATGCTCCGCCAAATGTCACGGGTCTCAGCGCTGGGTGGAATAGGCACGGTCGGTTCCGAAGGTGGGTGTTTCTTCCTCACCCAACTACACCCAAATAAAAGAGACCAGGTTAACACAAGGACCTGATGTGCTCTCTGGGATGGAAACTCTTTGGCTCTCAAGATCTTTTGATTTTCCGCCAAAAGTGCCTCGTTAGAGGTCATTACCTCAGCACTTGATTGTCTGTATTCCAATACATCTTTGACAAACGCTAACCATTCTTCTTCATCTTGGAGTATGAGCAAATTGTTCATATGTGAGGTAATCAAGGGCAGAGTTGAGACCCTCCAATGAGGCAGGTAATCAGGAAGGTGCCAAAGGTGATTCATGAGAGGTTCTCAACTCGGCCCTTGATTACCTCACATATGAACAATTTGCTCATACTCAAAGACGAAGAACAAGGGTTAGCGTTTGTCAAAGATACATCGGAATAAACTCTTTGTAAAATGTAGAATTTTGTTTCGGGCCAAATTCAAAACTAGAGTAATTAAAATTTTTAGCAAAATCGCTAGTAATTAGCTTGTTTTATTACCATTATTTCAGAACATTCAACACTGTCGATAGTTTAGTCACTGCTGAATTGATAAGATTGTAACGGAAACCATTTTAATTAGGGGTGAAAATAGAAGAGAAGTACACGGTTAAAAAAAAAAAAGAAAAAAAAAAAAAAGGTAATATTCCGGCAGCTGGGGCGCCAAAAAAATACCATAATATAACGGAAAACAACTCATAAAAACAGTATTTTTCCATAATTAAAATACAGTGTAGAGCTGTAATTTTACATGAGATCTTGCATATTTTTTTGGCTTTTTAATGTTTAATGAAAAGTATTTATTACATCCCTCTCTATGAGAGCTCAGCCAATCAGCTCCTATGACTCCCAGCATCAGCCTGGATTCAAACTCGGATCGCCAGGATGATAGCAGCGCACCTTGTTGATGCGCCACTCTGGAACCTTTAATGTTAATAAAGTCTGCCCACCTATAAAATAGGTTATCTATAAACCCACCTATAAAGTGGGTTTATCTTTTAAAAAACATTCGTTATTAGAACAAGAACCGTTATTAAACAAAGAGAATAAGAAGAGCTCTCAGTAAAATTACAGAACAAATGCTTCTTTTACTGGTAAATGTCAATAATTTTCTCATTTAAATTTTTTTTTACAGCATCAAACTTTAATTTTACAGTTAATCACTTAAATGACAAATAAATTTGTGAAATTATGAGACGTGGATGTATTTTAACGGTATGTGAAAAAAACGGATTAAAAAAAAAAAATGGAAATTTTATGGTTATTCACAGTTAGTGTTATTTTATATTTGACATGTAAAAATCACAGTCTTATGTAATTTAATCGATATTTTCATGTACTTTAAAAATACAGGAAAAATCTGTAAAATATACAGTAAAAATGGTTAAATTACAGATTTTTTTTTTTTTTTTACAGTGTACTACATCAGCTTCGGTGAAATTATTAGCACAAAAAATTTAACTGAATTTTTTTTTTTTTAAACCTAACCATCTGCTGTTGTCTAATCCAACTACATATCTGCTGTGGACAAATTTCTGTAATGTGAAAATAAATCTCTTACAACTGTAATGAAGCATTATGCTGCGATATACAGCAACAGTGTGTCATTTGCCTTTCTGGCCATATTGAAGACTATACATGGTTTGGACATACACAAACATTAGCCCACTTTATATTTACACTAAATATTATATTTATATTAAATATATTATATTTATATCAAATATACTTTATATCGGGTAAGTATATATATAATAAATGTTTAAAAAAAAAAATCACAGCAGCAATTTCAGTCCCAAGACTCAATTGAAATTTTTTTTCTTTCCAGTATTTCTCACTCCTTTTGTTCCCCTTTCTCCATTTCTTCTCTCCCCCTTTCCCTAGCTCCTTCACTGATTCTCTCACTTCTCATAAAAGATGTCTGAAGGTCAATCAACACTGCAGAATGTGAAGGCCATTATTAACAATCATGGAAATCACAGCTCATGACCTCATTCGGAGCAGTGCACTGAGCTGTCTCTCTCCTCTTTCTCCCTCATCGAGATGCTCACTTTCAGATCCTCTGACCATTCTCTTCCCCTGCCCCCCCCCACCTACCTCTTACTCCTTTGCTCCATCTCAATCCCACATTCTGCCTATTTCCACACCTACGCCTCCCCTCATGTAATCTTGACCCATTTCCTCCTTCTCCGGTTTCTTTATTCTGATAGTCTCCCACTCTTCTCTTCTATTCCGACTACAACATTGCGTAACCTGCTCTCCTCCACAGTTTCTTCTCCAGCTCTCATTCCTGCATAAAAATGAATGGCGTCACAGTACGTCTGCTCTGCTCACACAATCTAATCTGTAACTGCAATTTCCAGTCCTCTGCAAGTCTACTAGAACGTGCTACTACACGCCCGTCTACTTCAAACAGATCTTCAGAAGTGTTTAAGTGCTTATAAGGAATCAAATCATAGCCAGCTCCTTAAATGATAGGGATGGGGGGGGGTAAAAAACCCCAAATAAATAATCGATTCTTGAAAGCATTGTGATTCTCTCTTGAATGGCTCGGTTGGATTTTAAGTGATCGCTGATCACGGTCAGTCAGGAGTTTTTTCCGACCACATTTCTTCCACAAAGTTGATAGTTCACCACTATTCTTCCAGGTTGTAATAATGCATTAGACAGTCCTTAACCCAATTCCGGTAATTTCAGCAATTTCCTTAGTTCAGGGTTCTAGCCAGGTGCAGCGCTAGCGGCGCTGCGCCATGCTCAGATTTCATCCCTCCATGCCGACAAAAATCAAAAATAGGGTCCCTGTATTCGTTTCCCAGCCTTTACTACTTATTGTGGTAACTATGATT
>JAODTV010000016.1:31212934-31223041 GCA_025399955.1 Galeichthys feliceps
GGATCCTTTCACCGCAATGATATACCTGCCCACCAAAATGGCAAAGTCGCGTTCTGAGGTCAGGTCACGTGGTCTAAGTGAACATGCTCTATTACTGAGTTGCCAAACTAGATCTGGGTCAGGCATTGTGGGCAAAACTGTGATTTTGGTTGTAATTGTAACCTATCAGTTTTTTTTTTTTTTTTCATGTCTGCATTGGAATTTATACTTGCACTTTTAGCAGGAGTGGGGTTTGAACCCACAAGGACATTTGTCCATTGGAGCTTAAGTCCAACAGCTTAACCACTCAGTCACCCTGGTGTACGCATAAGGTATCATTATCCATAAGAGTTGTTCTGCAGAATGAGTCTTAATGTGCAAGCATTTGCCATCAGTAACTACTGAATCCTGGTCAGGGTCGCAGTGATTCCAGAGTCAATTCTTTCCAGTGGCAATGCTTTAGGAAGTTCTCTGAGTACTTCATTAAAAATAAAAAGATATCACTTGCTTGGATTTGCATGTAATTTATCCATACATAATAGAATTTACTTGAAGCACCTACCAGGAGTGGGGTTTGAACACATAAGGACATCTGTCCATTGGCCTTTAAGTCCAGCACCTTAACCACTCAGTCATCCTGGTATATTGTTTCAGTGTCCCATAAGAATCTTTCTGCAGAATGAGTTTTATTCTCAGTAACTACTGAATCCTGCTCAGGGTCACAGTGACTCCAGAGCTAATGCTTTCCAGTGGCACTACTTCAGGAAGTTCTCCGAGATCTAGTTGTCACTTGTTTGATGGTTTCCATGAAATTCCTGAAATTTTCCTTTAGGAATGTTGCAGTTACATACATGATTATGTTCAGCTAAAGCACATACTTATCCACGTGGTTTGAATCCACGAGGACATTTGTCCATTGGATCTTAACCTCGCGGTCATCCTGGTGTACTACTGTAGCATCATTATTCATAAGAGTCTTTCTCCAGAATGAGTTTTACTGCGCAAGCATTTGCCATCAGTCACTACTGAATCCTGGTCAGGGTCACAGTTCTTCCAGAGATAATGCTTTCCAGTGGCAGTACTATAGGAAGTTCTCTGAGGACTTCATTCAAAAAAATGGCTGTCACTTGTTTGGATTTGCTTAATGGTTAACATTTAATTCCTAAAGGTTTCTTTTAGGAATTTTTTCAGTTACTTTCAGATCCATACATGATTGAGTTCAACTAAAGCTTAGTGTGAAAATAAGCAAAACACTTGTACTGTTACTAGGAGTGGGGTTTGAATCCCCAAGGACATTTGTTTGTTGTATCTTAAGGCCAACACCTTAACCACTCGGTCATCCTGGTGAAGGGTGCCTTTACGAATTGTCCAGTTAATTTCAGATACATAAATAATATAATTCAGAGAAAGCTTAGTGTGAAAATAAGCAAAACAACAACAGATATGTAAAACAATGTGGTTATAAGAATTCAGAAAAAGTAGCTTTACAAATATACCACAACTTTGAACTAAATTCACAACTAGATAAAATCTGTATTTTATTAATTGCTATGTCAGACTTGGAACAAAAAAGTGTTGTATATTTTGTAAAGAAACCTAATAATCTTATTTTATCATAAATCTTATCATCCTCTAACCTCAGATATAAAGTCCAAACAATTTTGTCAAATAAGGCATTCAGGTTTATTATTGTCAGGAACAACTGTTTATAGTTGCTATAACATGTGATAACAGGAACTAACTTTCCTGTAAACATAAACATCTAAAATTATTATGTGTATTTCTTTAATAAAATTCAAATTTGTAATTGTTGGCATAGTGTTATTGAAAGAGAATCAACTTCAGGGTCATAACAGGAACTGTATCACACAACCACAGCATCATTGATGATTTTTATATAACAGCATGCCTGAAAATGTTTTATTCCTTATGCATGGTATATAAAATGTGGAACTTCTGTTCATACTTAGTTCGTAGTTGTGTTGTAGTACTTGAGATTGGTCTTGGTCTTAAGATCGGTCTCAAGACCACTTTGTGAAGGTCTTGGTCTCGTCTCAGAATCAACCACATTTTTACTCAGTCTTGTTTCGGTCTCAGATGTAGAGGACTCGGGATTTTACTTCAAGACTTGTCAAGACCACAGCTACAGGGGATTTCACTAAATTCCCAGTGCATTGTATCATTACTGTGATTGGATGTAAACTTTCCTGCCTCAAATGCAACCAACAATGTGACTCATTGCTAATTTTACATTTTTGTTAACAGCTGTCACCCCTCCCTGCCCCCTTCACACCCACTGGTCTGGTCTGGTCCTGGTCTTGATTTCATCTCAAAGTCTTGGTCTCGCCCCAGTCTCGATGACAACACTAGTTAGTAGTAGATTCAGATTCAATGTAGAATTTTGTTTTACAATGCAGATCCTCAAGATACACTTCACAATCCCATGGGGTGCTCCAACTGCACTTTGAGTAACATACTCAACCCAGGAGCTGTGTAATTTAGTTGGGTTTGAACCGACACCAGCACTGGTGTTGGTCCAGCTATACTTTTCCTGAATCTGTGAGTTAGAAGACATGCCATCACCAGAACTCATACTTCATCTCTACCTTTGTCAGAACATAGCCTGAATTTGCTTGACAGCTTCCATGAAATTCCTGAAAGTCTCCATTACATACATGATTGTATTCAGCTAAAGCACTTACCAGGACTGGGGTTTGAGCCAACAAGGACCTTTGTCCATTGGCTCTTAAGTCCAACGCCTTAACCGCTCAGCCATCCACATAAAGCAACGTTAGCCCTAAGAGTCTTTCTGCTGAATGAGTTTTACTGTGTTTTAGCTTCAGTAACTACTGAATCCTGGTCAGGGTCACAGTGATTGCAGAGCTCCTGCTTTCCAGTGGCACAACTTTAGGAAGCTCTCTGAGAACTGGTTGTCACTTGTTTGATAGTTTCCATGTAATTCCTGAGGTTTCCATTGGGAATTTTCCAGTTATTTTCAGGTACATTCATGAGAAAATTCAACTAATGTTCTTACGAGGTGTGGGGCTTAAACCCACAAAAACATTTGTCCATTGGCGCTTAAGTCTAACACCCTAACCACTCAGTCATCCTGGTGTATGTTTATAGCGTCATTATTCATAAGATTCTTTCTGCAAAATGAGTCCTACTGTGCAAGCATTTGCAGTCAGTAATTACTGAATCCTAGTCAGGGTCACAGTGATTCCAGAGCTAATGCTTTACAGTACCATCACATTTGGAAGTTCTCTGAGGACTGGTTCAAAGAATGGTTGTAATTTGTTTGATGATTTCCATCAGGAATTTGCCAGTGACTTTCAGATTGTGTCTTATACACTCTTAAATTAAACCTTACTACAACAGTGACTTTTTTCCCAGTATGAGTGAGTTGCCAAACCAAATCTGGGCCAGGCATTGTGGGCAAAACTGTGCTTTTGGTTTTAAGCATAACAACAGATTTCTGTATTGGAATTTATACTTGCATTGTTACCAGGAATGGCATTTGAACCCACAAGGGCATTTGTCCATTGGCGCTTAAGGCCAACACCTTAACCACTCGGTCATCCTGGTGTACTGGTTCACTGTCCCATAAGAATCTTTCTGCTGAATGAGTTTTACTATCAGTAACTACTGAATACTGGTCAGGGTCACAGTGATTCCAGAGCGAATGCTTTCCAGTGGTACAACTTTAGGAAGTTGTCTGAGAGCTGGTTCAATAAATGGCTGCCACTTATTTGAATTGCTTGTTGGTTTCCGTGTAAAATCTGAAAGTTTCCTTTTAGAATTTTTCAATAGCTTTCAGATACACCCATGAGAGAATTCAGCTAAAATGTTAACCAGGAGTAGGACTTGAACCCATGAGGGTATTTGTCCATTGGCGCTTAAGTCCAATACCTTCACCACTTGGTCATCCTGATGGACACTTAAAGCAATATTATCCATTAGTCTTTCTGCAGAATGTGTCTAGCAGTGCAAGCATTTGCCCTCAGTAACTCTTGAATCCTGGTCAGGGTCACGGTGATTCCAGAGCTAATGCTTTCCAGTGGCAGTATTTAAGGAAGTTCTCTGAGGACATATTGCCAAGTATTAGTGATTAGGTTCCATGGTGATTGGTATGTGTAAGTGATGAAACACTTTTGGATCGTGCTGTTATAGGAAAATAACCAACTGTGTTACTGGCACCACCCCAGTGTTGATTATATTCTAATAACAACACATCCTGAAGTGTTTTATTTCTCTGACACCACAAAAATTTATCCACATTAGCGTTCTGTCCCTAAACATCTGATTACACAATATACTCTATAAATATCATGTCTTATACACTCTTAAATTAAATTGTACTCCAACAGCATGACTTATTTGCCTCATGAGTTCAGGGCCAGGCATTGTGGGCAAAACTGTGCTTTTAATCGTTACTTACCAGACTTTTGTCATGTCTGCATTGGAATTTATTGTTGCGCTGTTACTAGGAGTGGGGTTTCAACCCACAAGAACATTTGCCCATTAGACATTAAGTCCAACACCTTAACCACTTGGTCATCCTTGTGTACTAGTTTAGTATCCCATAGGAAGCTTTCTGCAGAGTGAGTTTTATTCTCAGGAACTACTGAATCCTGCTCAGGGTCAGAGTGACTCCAGAGCTAATGCTTTCCAGCAGCAGTACTTTAGGAAGTTCTCTGAGAACTTGCTTAACCCTCTATGGTACACATTATGATCGTAATGGGTGAAAAAATATTTGTAATGGTAACACCGTACCATAGAGGGTTAAGGAATGGCTATTACTTGTTTGAAGGTTTCCATTAGGAATTTTGCAGTTACATACATGATTGTATTCAGCTAAAACACTTACCAGGAATGGGGTTTGAACTCATTTGCCTACTGGATTAAGTCCAACACCTTAACCACTCAGTCATCCTGGTGTACCGTTAATAGCTACTGAAGCCTGCGCAGGGTTACGGTGATTCCAGAGCTAATGCTTTCCAGTGGCAGTACTTTAGGACGTTCTCTGAGGACTTTATTCACAAAAATGGGTGTCACTTGCTTGGATTTGCTTAATGGTTTCCATTTAATTCCTGATGGTTTCCTTTAGGAATTTTTCCAGTTACTTTCAGATCCATACATGATTGAGTTCAACTGAAGCTTACTGTGAAAGTAAGCAAAACACTTGCATTATTACCAGTAGTGGGGTTCAAACCCACAAGGACACTTGCCCACTGTATCTTAAGTCCAACACCTTAACCACTCAGTCATCCTGGTTTGAGTTTATATTGACATTATTCGTAAGTGTCTTTCTGCAGAATGAGTCATACTGGCCAAACATTGTCTATCAGTCTTGCTTGAACCCTGACCTGGTGAATCCAGAGCTCCTGCTTTACAGTAGCACTACATTTGGAAGGTTTTCTTCAAACCATTTTTCTTCTGCTTGGTTCAATTTGCTTAATAGTTTCCATCCATATGTGACAGAATTCACCTAAAGCACTTACCAGGAGTAGAGTTTGAACCCACAAAGGCTTTTATCCATTGGAGCATAAGTCCAACACCTTAACCACTTTGCCATCCTTATTCAACAGAGTCTTTCTCCAGAATGAGTCCTACTGTGCCAGCATTCGCCATCAGTAACTACTGAATCTTTATAACTGGTTTATAACTCTTTATAACCGTGGTGAGCAGGAAACACATAAAATATTGAAGCTAAGCTTCAGGATGCATGAGCTACAGCCAGAGAAGACAATGTATAGGGTCGCCACCTTTGTTTAGTATCTAGGTTACTGCATGTCTTATGTTTTCAAGGTGGCAGAACTTATCTCGAGCCTGAACATCTTCTATAGTTTGGGAACAGTGTAGGAGGGTGGAGAGTGGATAAACCAACACACCACATCTGTTTCCTACTTTGCCGAAAGACATCCTCCTTCGATGTCTCTGTACCTCCCTGGCAAACGTGTTCCTCAGGTTCGTAACCAGGAGCGAAGCAGCTGTTGTTTTCTACTCGATTGCATCTCATCAGCCTTCTCTGGCCTCCCTACTCGCTGTCCTCCATTCTTTCTGGCTACTTCTGTCTTTATTTACTTTCTGTTTTCTTTTTTTAAGCAAGTCTTCAGTAATCACATGTTAAATTATCATTGGCTCTTTTACTTTTTAAATTCCTGTGAGTTTCTTGCTGTAAAAATATCTACTCATATTTATCATGCTGAAATGCAGTGATGTGCACTTACAGTAAGGATGAGCAATACACAGAAAAACAAGAGTCCATTAAAAGTTTTAGAACATAATGGAACATAAAATGAAATAGCTGTTAAGCATGTTAGGACATCTCAGTAAGGAATAAAACACTTAGTGGTGTGCTGTTACAGCAGGAAAATAATCAATAATTATTTGTGTGTTTCTGTGTGTTCCAGTGAGTTCCTGTTACCACCGCAAAGATGATTAATTTCCTGTAACAGCACATCCCAAAGTGTTTATTCCTCTTACACTGCAACAATTTGCTAACAATTCTTTTTTTAATTATTATTAATTATATTATGATGTCATATTTTATGCATTTTTAGTTAGTCAATGTTGTGGAATTTCTATGAAATTGTTATAAACCACGTTCCCTCACCAGACTTTTATTTCATTCTCTCTTAAATTTTATAAAACAAAAAACACAGAGATTAATGTTCATGAAAAACCAGAAAGAAAGAAAAAAGCTTGTCAGGTAAAAACCATAGATGTTGGAAACTCCTTCAAAAATGTAAAAATAAATCGCCTGACAGAAAACGTCACTATCAATGATAAGAGAACACAAAACAAATGAGGGAGAAGTGTGTTGACCTTCATAAGTCAGGGAATGGTTATTAAAAAATAGCTACTTCCCTGAAAATATCCATTTCTATAGTGAGGAGGGTAAAAAAGGCAAAAAAAAAAAAAATAAATCCCCAAGGATCACTCTTGGTGAAAAAGAATCAACAAGAAAAAGCAGAATCTTGGGGTTTCCAAGTCTCCAAACTGACCATCAGACTCCACCTCCATGCCAACATATTATTATTTGGAAGGTATACCAGAAAAACCCTTTTTCTCTCAGTTAACCACAAATGTAAGCACCTGAAGTTTGTGAAACGTTACTGCAACTTTGACTGGAACCGTGTTCTCTGGTCTGATATAACAAAAATGGAGCTTTTTGGCAATAAACACTAAAGGTGTGTTTGACATAAAAAGAAGGATGGCTACAATGAAAAGAGCCTGATCCCAACTGTAAAATATGGTGGAAGTTCTGTGAGGTTTTGGGGCTGTTTTTCCTCCAAAGGCCCTGGAAACCTTGTTGGAGTACATGGCATGATGGACTCCATGAAATACCAGGACATTTTAAATCAAAATCTGTCTGCTTCTGCCAAGAAACTAAAACTGGGTTATTACTGGATCTTCCAACAGGACAATGATCTGAAGCATATGTCCAAATCAACACAAAAATGCTTAGCCTACCACAGAATCAAACTCCTGCCATGGCCATCCCAGTCTCCTGACCGAAACCCCAGTTAAACCTGTGGGGTGAGCTGAAGAGAGTGCACAAGAGAAGACCTAGGACCCTGGATGATCTGGAGACATTCTGTGAAGAGGAATGGTCTTCGATGCCCTTCTCTGTATTCTGCAACCTTAAAAATGTTATAGGAGAGACTCAGTGCTGTTTTACTGGCAAATGGAGGTTGTACAAAGTATTAAATGTAGGGGTGCCAATAATAGTGGCACATGTGTTTTTGTTGAAAATAATTGTTTCTTGATGAGGGATTTGTTTTTCTCTGAACAAATGTATTTCATTTAAAGGTTGGCTTTCTCTCATTTTTTCAGTGTAAGATGGATTACTTCACCAAAAGATGGATTTTTTCGAACCCTTGTTACTAATCTTTACAAGGGGTGCCAATAGTTGTGGAAGACACTGTATTTTACCTACGGATTTGACTTCAGTAAAGAACAAAAGAAGCAGGAAGCCATTAGTTTAACATAATTAGTACCAAGAGGCTATATGTATTAACATTAAAATTTTAAAGAAAAGTACACTATATGGCCAAATGTATGTGGACACTTGACCATCACACCCATATCTGGGCACTTGCCACTGTTGCAACAAAGCTGTAAGCAAACAGGATCAGATGTCTTTGTATGCTGTAGCATTACAATTTCCCTTCACTGGAACGAAGAGGCCCAAACCTGTGCCAGGATCACAATGGCCCGGTGCACAAAGTGTGGCCCATAAACATGGTTTGCCAAGGTTGGAGTACAAGATCTTGAGTGGCCCGAGCCCTGACCTCAACCCCACTGAACACCTTTGGGATGACTTGCTGACACCAGCTCTCCTTACTTAACACCTTTGCCCAACCTCACTAGTACTCTTGTGGCTGAATGGACAAAAATCTCCATAGTCACTCTCCAAAATCTAGTGTAAAGCCTTCCCAGAAGAGTGAAGACTGTTATAACAGCAAAGGTGTGACCAACTCCATCTTAATGCCCATGGTTTTGGAATAGGCACATGAGTGTGTGATGGTCAGGTGTCACATACTTTTGGTCATATAGTACTAAATATAGAATTTTTCATGTTTACTTACAGGTGCCTTTTGTTACATACCGGTGCTCTCTACCAAACCTCACAGGACAGTGAGATACTCATGGCTTGTAAGATCATCAGTGACTACACCATCGCTATCTTCCTAATAACCTTCTTTGTCACTCTTACTGGGATTGTGGTGAGCTGTTTTCTAATCTGTGCAAACATTTCAGACATTTTTTAAGACATTTCGAAGTTTAACTTACAGCCAAGTCCATAAATATTTGGACACTGACATGTATTATTTGAGCTGTCTGCCACAGTATATTGGACTTAAATTTAAAAAAAAAATGCACACAACCTTTAATCTTAATGGTTAGCGGTTAGATCTACAATGAAGTCCATACCAGGGATGCTGAGGCTTGGGAAGTGGTAGGAGTTTGCCTACTGGAATTGCCTGGGGTACCTTAGCCTGTGCACATGCTGAACATGAGGAGATGAAACGGTTGACCTCTGCCAACATGTTTGGCCACCAGTATTTGGTTTTCAACGGTTGGTAGGTACATTGACTGCCAGGATGCCCAGTGGCAGGAGTAGTGTGCTCAGATCAGCCTGCTCTGGAGGCATGGTGGGACAAAGGTAAGATTGGTGGGGCAGTTGGCAGGAACATGCTACAGCAAAGTTTGAGCAAGTTCAGGGCGTTAACAAAGCAGGCTGGAGGGATGATGAGTTCTGGATCCTGAACTGGAGCTGCAGATGGGTAGAAACAGGACAGAGAGTCAGCCTTGGTGTTCTTAGAGCCAGGTCTGTAGGTTATGGTGAACTGGAAACGTGTGAAGAAGAGGGCCCAGCAGGCTTGACAAGGATGTCAGATTTGAGGTACCTTTTGTCAGATTTGAGGTACTCCAGATTCGTGCAGTCAGTGAAAATGAAAAAAGCTGTCCCTTCTAGCCAGTGTCACCACTCCTCCAGTGCCAGCTTAACAGCCAACAGCTCCTGGTTTCTAATATCGTAATTTTGTTCTGTGGGGGTGAGTTTCTTGGAGAAGAAAGCTACAGGATGCAACTTGGGCTTTTCACCGAACAGGACAAGAGGGTCGAGTTCTTGATGAAATGCGGCTTTTCAGGGCTGGTTCATTCCATCCGCTCCTTGCAGCAAGTGTACGGAATTCCAGTGCATACTCCACTACTCTTCTTTTCTGCTGCTTGATGGTGAGCAGCTTCTCCCCGACCGCCACGCGTTCAGGACTGTGGTCAAAGACCCGGCAAAATAGCTCAATGAAGTGCTCATATGATGTTGTTGATTCGCCACCCTTATACTGCAGTTGCCCAAGTGAGCACTTTCCCATTGAGCAGGTTTATGAACTGGGCTATCTTCTACTGATCGGTGGTTCCAATTTCGGCTGTGAAAAACAGGGAACATTGTCGCAAGAAACCCTTGCAATGTGACACTTTCCTCGGAAAACTTGTCTCGTCGTGGAATGAGTGCATTTGGGTTCGCGGCTGGTGCTGGGTGTGCTAATGCTGCTCTCACACAGTGGCGAATATGGTGGCGAATGGGCTTACGAATGCAATTCGCAATGATCACAAGGTGAT
>JAODTV010000016.1:31913118-31926070 GCA_025399955.1 Galeichthys feliceps
GTATCTACTACGATGTTGCTAGGTATTGCTGCGTATTGCTCCGTTTTACTACGTATTTACTATGTATTTTTTACCTAATACGTATTTTCATACGTAGTTAAACGGAGCAAAACGTAACATTAGTGTGAGAGCAGCCTAAAGGATTACAGGATGCCTAGAACACACTCATTTAAAGAACCCCCTTTTTAACGTAATTGAGAGGCCTGTGTTTTGTTCAGATTGTCCATGAGAACAGAAACCGTGAGGATGAATATTGATTAGGAGGCTGGCGGCTACAGTGGCGTGTTGATCAGCATGACGGCGCAGCTGATTGTTGCACATCGATTACACGGTGCTTGTGAACATTACACCACCCTGATGCTGAAGTACAGAGGAGCTGCTGCTTTTCTTTGTGTGCCTATGTGTGTGTTCTGCTTTGTGCTAAGGGGGAACACATGCAGCTTCTCGCCCACGCACCTGCACACACAGAAAAACACGACTCGAGCTCTTCCTCCGAGCAAAAATCACACAAGTTGTGAGCAGAAAAGCTGAATAACGCGTCTGCAAAGTAACACAACGTTCAGGTTTACATACAATCGCACCACAAACAAGAGCGATAAAATAAATTAAAATAATGTATTCAAACCCCCTAACTCCAGGTCTGTGTGTGCAAGTTGTGATCAAGATTGAGCTCTGATGCTCCAGGACATGTACGTGACACACTGACCTCTTGTGGCTGATTGCAGTAATGCAGAAAGCCAGTCAGTACTTGGGGGAAAAAAAATAAATGGCTGAATTTCCTTCTCCATGAATAAACCATGGAGATAGTGTGCTTTTCGAGTTATTACTCATTATTCAAGTTCATACTCGTCGTGGCTATCCCTCGAAAGCGAGGATGATGTTCTCCTAGTCGTTGGCAGCTCGGTCTCGGTGGGTTCTCAGGTGGCTGAGGAGCCCAATCTTTGATTTACAGGATTTGTTGCAGATGCTGCAGATGGTGGTGATGGTGAGAAGGTGCAGGCGGTCCGGATTTTGCGCACGTTCTTTCCTTTGCCTCATCTTCTCCTCGATGTGGTTCGTCCTCTGGTTTTCGAAATTCTCGACTGGTTGCTCTCCAGGCAGTATGGTTTCTGGCCTGGTCTTCATAGTTGTTCCAGTCGATGCCTCAGCTTTTCAGGTTTTGTTTCAACAGGTCCTTGTATAGTTTCTTTTGTCCTCCTCTGGACTGCTGAGTTGGGAGAAGAAGACCTGTTTCGGAAGTTGGCTTTCATCCATTCTGACGATGTGGCCAACCCACCGCAGCTGGCTTTTGATGATGATGGACTCAATGCTCAGGAGTTTAGCTTCAGCCAAGATGCTGACGTTAGTACGGTACGGTAGTTCTCCCAGCTGATGTGAAGGATGCTCCTCAAAGAGCTTAGGTGGAAACGCTCAAGGGTCTTCAGGTGGTGGCAGTAGGTGGTCCAGGTTTCAGATCTGTACAAGTTCATACTACATGAAGCCATGGTCTAATGGTTAGTGAAGAAGCTTTAGGACTAAAAGGTCGCTGGTTCGATTCCTTGGACTAGCAAGGCACCTAACCCCCAACTGCTCACCAGACTGCTCTGGGCATGTTGCATGTCACTCTGGATAAGAGCTTCTGTTGAATGTAATTAATTTTCACCACCCAAAATGCCAACTTTACAGCTCGGACGCTTGTCTCAAATATTTTTGCTTCGTAGACAATAAAACACGGTGCTAATACAGTAGAATCTCCCACAGCCTTCCACTGAAGAGTTCAGTTACAGATTCAACAATCACAAGAATAAAATTCTTCTTCTTCTTCCTCTGCTTCTTCTTCTTCTTTGCCCATCCAGTGTGTTCTGGGTTGGGTCCCTTTCCTAGGGTTTCTTGGCTAAATAAAAAATTTGACAGAAAGATAATCAATCGAAATAGATTATCAGACACAATATGGCCAGATGTTCTGATTTTAATTTGCGCTGGGAACGCTGGCGTAAATTGTTACTCTCACTCAGGATCTTTCTACTTTATTATTATTCTTCTCCTTCTTCTAACGTTTTTTAGGACGCTATTACTCCCTCAGTTTTCAACCAATCATCACCAAATTTCACATGAAGAATACCTCTGGGCTGAATTACGTTGCTGTGACTTTTGGTGCTGTTCTGGATCACTGAACCAGAGTGATCCATGAAAAACAGGCTTTTTTCAATCACTTATAACTCTGTCACTTTTCATGATTTTTTCAAATCAGTTTTTTATTTTGTTCAGGGCGGCAGGGCGCAACTTTTCTTTGACCATCAATTGACAAAGGTCAGCTAGCGCAAATTACTGTGACTTTAGTCACAGTCTCTATCTAGTTAAAATTGTCATTAGATTCAAGTTGACGTTAGTCATAGGCCGCCTTGTTTTTCAGTGAGGGTTTGGTTTAAATCCAATCAAACTAGAGAATAACTATATATAAAAAAACCTCAATAAACATAATAACTCTGTGGGTTGCGATTTACACCACTGTAACAAAAATGAAAAATCTCAGACCCCCTGCTGTCCCTAGACACCACTATGAGAACCTTTGCCTCAAAAGACTTGTCTCCATCTGTCTCAGCTTTGAACCTGAATGGTTTAAAGTTTGGTTACGCCACCAGTAAGCCCACCTTTGATTCAAAATAGCCATGCTAATATAACTGTTTGAACAGAGGATTTGAGTCTAAAGCTGTGGATGAGTAAATAAACACACAGGGGACGGTTTGAAATAGCACTTCACAGTTTGAGAAGCCCACCTCATCTCCCGTTTGTGGTTTATACTGACTGTTTTATCCAAATCCATCCTGTCTGAACCTTATCCTGTAAACATACCTTTTCATTCAGAACGCTGCTGGCTGAGAGCATGGCAGCGGTTATTACACTTTAATGCTTACCTTGAATAAATGTAAGTAAACGACATCTGTGTTAATGTATTTAGCCTAAACTTGGGTAAATATTTTGTTGCCCAAAATCCAACTGCCTGTCTGGAGAAGAACAAGAGCATTGTCCTTGTCTGAAGAGTAAAAGTACGTCCTAAGTCAGCACTAATCTTAATAGGCTGCAGCAAATAATTAAACGGTTGACAGTAGGCCGTGTTGGTTGTACTATTTGTGTCTTGAAAGCGTGTAGCCATTTAGATTTTTTTTTAAGGTGGTTTTTGTGGAGGGGCTGAACATACACTCCTCCCTTCCTCCCTCTCTCTCGTTCTCTCTCTGTCTTTCTCTGAGCCCTCTCACCCTCTCATTCAGAGTGCTGAGGTTATACGTCACTGTCTGTATAGCTATAAACACTCTCCTGCATCCCTCCTTCCATCCCACTGCACGTCTGCACAGTGACTTGTGTTCATAATGAGTACAGCTGGTCCAATTCTTTAGTTTCTCTTCTGGAAAGTTGCAGTGATCTCAGAGTCCTAACAAGAGGTGAGTAACGTGTGTCTACTACTCAGCTTAATTTATCTCAGAAAAGGTGCAGTTGCTTCTCAAGGGTCCATAAGAGTAGTGATGAGTTAGCAATAAAGGAAGCAACTTCAAAGAGTCCATATTTTTATCCTTTCCCAACTTCTAGCGTATGTAAACCAAGCAATCAAGAACACTGACTACCTGGTGCAGGTGTACTGAGCTCCTGGAGAGAGCAAAATTAGGGGCTGTCCATCTGGGGCTGCCTGAGATACCGCGTAACATCTGCATTACCATTTTAAATGTAGGGATTTCTTTCAATTTCCATTTCCAGATTGTTTCATTTTTACAGACTGATCTTTGGAGGTAATACCAGTCCAGGACTCATGTCTCTTCTTTTCCATACAGGAATTCTTCCCTTTTGCCAGACCCAGTTTTGATGCCCCGTTGACCTATAATGAGGAAATGTTATTTGGGATCGTTAATTGTCTGTCTATTCCTGACCCACACCAAAGGACATGATCAGGAGGACAGTCAAGCTGGTTTGTTAAAATATTGCCTTTCCTTTGCTCCGTTTTCTTGTAATTACCAAGATCTTACCAACCTTGACCAACTACTATAGCGATGTCCACGTTACTGTTATGTTTGCTTTTTGGTGAAATTCTCTATTTAATTTGTTTGCACTATTGGTATGTGACTTGAGAGTATGCTTTGCTTGATGTATTTGGAAATCTATCACACTGTACATATACACCTGTGGACAAAGGTTTTCCTGGACTTGCAGGTTGTAGCACCACATCCAATGACTTGGTGTACATCATCGATGGCTCGTCAAGTCTTGGGATTGCAGACTTCAACACAGCCAAGCGCTGGCTCATCAACATCACCAGTGGCTTTGATGTGAGCTCCAGACACACTCAGGTAGCTGTGGTCCAGTACAGTGATACGCCACGTCTGGAGATCCCTCTTGGGAAGCATCAAGACACTCAGACTCTTCTGAGGGACATTGCTGCAATCTCCTACCTTGGTGGCAAAACCCAGACAGGCCGTGCCATTAAGTTCACCATAGACCATGTGTTCTCGTCACTAAACTACACCATGAAAATCACCAGGAACCGCATTGCTGTGGTTCTGACAGATGGCCGGTCACAAGACGATGTGGTGGATCCAGCGATGGAGGCCAAAGCACAGAACATTGTCCTGTTTGCTGTGGGCGTCGGGGATGAGATCACCAACGCTGAGCTGGTGTCCATGGCCAACAAGCCTTCTTCCACTTACGTACTGCATGTGGAGGACTACACCTCCATTGGGAATATAAGGGATGTGATGGAGCAGAAACTCTGTGAGGGTGAGTCAAGCTCCACTGGGTCATTTCTGAGACAGACGGCCAATCATTGGGTTGTTTCTGGCTTCAAGGGTTACTGAGGCCCGACACCATCTAATCGTCAGGATGAGCTGTTGAGGATGATTTGGAAATGATGGTACCCTCCTCAAACACTGTTTAGGGATGTGTGTTTGGATGGAGAGGATGATGAAAGACTGATGATGTATGATTTTTATTTCGTGTCCTCTTACACATATATTCACGCAGTGCAACAATTACCTTAATGGCTTTAACAGCACAGTGAAGTTAATTCATCTCAAATTATAGTATTTTAATACTTTTTTTTAAGTCAGGGGTTTTCAATTCATTCTTCTGGGACAGTTTTCCAGCCCAGATTTTGTTTTGTTCTAGCTCCTCATGCAATTCAAGGGCTTCCAGTTTTTTGGTTCTCCGATTAAGAACTTGAATGGAACAAAAACCTGGTCTGACTGGGAGTCCTTGAAGACTGGATTGAGAACATGTTTTAGGTCAGTTGCATCAAATGCAGGGGCAGTGATGGCTCAGTGGTTAAGGCTCCGAGTTACTGTGCAGAATGTTAGGAGTTCAAATCCCAGTGTTGCAAAGCTGCAACTGTTGGGCCCTTAGACCCTAGCTGCTCCAGGGGAGCCCTATCTTGGCTGACCCTCTGCTCTGACATCACCTTCTTGAGATATGCAAAGTACATCCTTCTTCTTCCAAGCTACCAGAGAAATGTGAAGAAACTAATCTCATTTGTCTCATTCCCAGAGTCGGTGTGTCCTGTGAGGATACCCGGTACTGTCAATGGACAGAAGGGCTTTGACCTGATAAGCCTGATGGGGATTGAAGTAATGGCGAAAAAGGTCCAGGGATCTCTCATATCAGAAATTGCTTACCTCCTGAACCCTCGCTTGAACCTTACTCGTAGTACCAGGTATACTTGCTTGCCAGCATGCTTGACTTGTAGAATCGTCTACGTATGGTTAAGGCAGATTAATCTACTGAGCCATATTGACTCAAAATTGATACTGACCTTCACATGCACCTGATTATTTCACAGAGAGATCTTTCCAGAAGGCCTGCCTCCTTCATATGTGTTTGTGGCCACTCTGCGGGTGAAGAACCCAGTCCACCGCATAAAGTTTGACCTCTGGAGGGTGTTGTCGGAAGAAGGTGTCAGGCAAGTTGCAGTGACCTTGAATGGCCTGGACAAGTCGGTCATCTTTACCAGTTCTAGTACAATGAAGAAAGAGCAGACTGTCATATTTAATGACCGAGGCATTAAGGTCTGTCAGATTTCACCAAAACATCTGAGCACCTGCTTTATGTGACTTGGTCTGCATGCAACTCAACTCACTGTTGTATTTTATCCACTGAAGAGGCTCTTTGACACAGACTGGCACCAGCTGAAGTTGTTGGTGAGGCCCAAACGCATCACCTGTTTTGTGGATGATGCGTATGTCGAGGAGCAGCTCTTGGACGAAGTTGTCCCCATCTACATCAACGGGAAGATACAAGTGGCCAAAAAAGTCAACATAGAAACCACTGTGCCAGTAGGTGGTTCCACAAATCTCTATACACTAACCTTACGATTAGTTAAGGATACGATTGTCAGTCAACTGATTTTTTTCCTCCACATTCATTTGGGTCAAAGTCAAAGTCCCTCCAGTGCCAGGACCTGGTCTTCCCAGGCCCTTAAGGCACATTGGGCAGCGCCCATCTCCATTTCTGTTGCCCTCGGCCTCTCACCTATTACATAGCTAGGGTTAGAGTGGGGGTCAATCTTCTGGTAACCGCAAGAGTTTGACTCCCCACTTGCATCTGTACTGTATTGTGGCATGCCTCGCCAGATGGCAGTAGGTACCATTTTTATGATGGTCTTTGGTATGACCTGACCGCGAGTAGAACCTGCGATCTCCCAGTCGAGAGGCAGACATGCTAACCACTAGGCCAACTCGCGTGATTCATTTGGGTAGTCTCTAATTAATAATATACTATAGGTTTAAACCAGGGGTTCTCAAGTCCAGTCCTCTGCCATGTGGGACCCTCTGCCATGTGGGAAAGTGCTCTCAAGTCCAGTCCTCTGCCAGACCCTCTGCCATGTGGGCAAGTGTTTCTTATTGTTTAAGGGCTTAACAATTAGCTGATGCAGGTCAATTGGTCCCCAGGCCAAGAGATCAGATCCCCTGCTTTAATCAAAACCACGAAAATGGTAGTCAAGTCAATCGATATCAGCTTGTATTTTCATGCCCTGCTTTCATTGCTTGTTAGCCCCATTAGCATTTAAGCTAAGCTAAGCTTGCTGTATCCATATCTCCTGTTTAGATTGTCTTGCAGAAGCTGCGGCTCTACTGTGACCCTCTGCAGAGCGAGCGTGAGACAGCATGCGAGATCTACTCCGTGGTAAGACCATGCTCACTGTTTACCTACAGAGTTTGGCACCTACAATTTCCTTAGCTTTCTAATTTCTCCTTATTTCTTTTCACAGCAGGATGACAGGGTGAGTCTCCAGGCTACGTATATATGAATGTATTATAAGGAGTATTTTGATTTTTTTTTAATTAATGTCACCACTTTTTTTAGTGTCTGACTGATCGTTCTCGTCCTGTCGAGGGCTGTGATTGCCCCAGTGGTAAACCTGGCCCACCAGGCCTACCTGGACCCATGGTTAGTCAATAATTAAAGGGTGGACATCTGAATGGATAGATTAATAAATTCATAGTTCATGCAAGGATGTAGCTCTGGTCTTAATCATTGTATAGTTTAGAAAACCTGATCTGATTTGAACTTCGTCTGCACTAAACACAGGGCTTCAGGGGAGAGAAGGGTCGAGAGGGACCTCCTGGCCCAGACGGAAAACCTGTGAGTGGCTCATTTATGTCACGTTTATCACTTTCAGTAGTAGCTAGGAATGTTTAGGTCTTTTTTGAGCAAGTCACTAAGGTGAACAAATCTGTGTCAGTCGCTGCGTGCGGTCATTCCTTTCGTTCAGGCTTCGCAATTGCAAACAAAAAAAAATTGAAGCGTGGAAGCCATTTCCATAAAAATCCATAGCCGACTTCATGATTGTCAAACAGAGATCTTACGTAGGTTTCTATTATACTGTGTTTATCCGGGAAACGTGTGTCATATTTGCAGTTTCATGTACGCCCTTTCCGAATCAGTGAATCATTTTAGTCATTTTGATTCCGTGAATCCTTTTCCAGATCATTTAGTGCAAGTTGGAAATTTTTTAGCAATGTTTTATTAGTAGGTTGAATTAGGATAAGTATCTCTCTTAATAACACAGACATACAAGTATCTTATGAAATAAAATGCAATACAATAGCAATGATTATTAGCTAGTTTACATTACTCAAGCTGTTTGTTGCTGAATGGACCAGTTAACTGATTGGACTCAAATGACTCAAGCCAGTCAAAGACTCAAAGAATATAATTTCTTGTAGTAATAGTATACATATACCGATCAGCCATAACATTCTGACCACTGACAGGTGACGTGAATAACATTGATTATCTCATTACAATGGCACCTGTCAAGGGGTGGGATATATTGGGCAGCAAGAGGATAGTCAGTTCTAGAAGTTGATGTGTTGGAAGCAGGAAAAATGGGCAAGCGTAAGGATCTGAGTGTCTTGAACAAGTGCTAAATTGTGATGGCTAGATGACTGGGTCTGAGCATCTCCAAAATGGCACATCTTGTGGGGTGTTCCCGGTATGCAGTGGTTAGTACCTACCAAAAGTGGTCCAAGGAAGGACAATCAGTGAACCGGAGACAGGGTCATGGGTGTTGAAGGCTCATTGATTCGCATAGGGCACGAAGGCTAGCCCATATCATCCAATCCCACAGAAGAGCTACTGTAGCACAAACTGCTGAAAAAGTTAATACTGCTTAAAACAGAAAGGTGTCAGCATTAACTTTTTCAGCAGTTTGTGCTATAGTAGCTTTTCTTTGGAATTGGACCATATGGGCTAGCCTTCGACATACATGACCCTGTCACAGGTTCATGGATTTAGAAATAAAATCCAATTTACATTTCGTTCATTAAATAACAGTTCATTGAACATAAACTTAAGATGCAGTTGTGTCCTAATTTTGACCCAACAGCTTCTGGAGCAATAGCTATCTTCATTATCGTTTGTTCATTTTTTTTCCAAATACAGTGCACTGAAAGTTTTAAATAATGTTATTCATTAAAGAAATTATTTAACAGCAACAAGCCGACTGCATTTGAATTTTAAGCCATACTTTATCCTAACCTCCATGGCATCACAAAGAATCACTGAAAGTCACATTATGGACTCAGCACACACTGCACACTCTTACTTCAGCATGGAAACACAAGCTATCACCATGGAAACCAGTGTAGTTCACCATGGAAGCATGACTTGGATGTCAATGATGGAGGTGAATGGTTTTGTTCCGATTAAATGTATTAAAGTATTCACAAGGCATTCATACATATAGTCAACACATTTCCAAACCTTTTCAGTATTTATGCTGAATGTATACTTGATCAAAGATCATAAAATATATGTGCAATGTTTCTCACGCATAGTGTGCCCTGCCCAGGTAAACTGATGTCTGCCCAAGTATACTTTGTCCCATGAACTAAAAGTAACGTTATTGTTTATTCTTTCCAAGAAGAAAAAAACCCCCATTGTTTTCTATTTAGTGGTGACATGAATGAAGCTCAGAGTCAGGGGGGAGCAAGAGAGAGAGGGGAGGGGAGAACAGCACAGCACTGTGGAAACTAGAAGAAATACACTCTACCACTTTTCATTACACCAGGCAGAAATGGAGTATATTTAATGTTTTACTTGCCAAACTTGCCTAAGGTTTGTGTAAAGATCACACAAGTGCATCTGTAAAAACAGTCGGTCTGTCTGTATATGCTTTATTTGCTTTCTTCACACAGTGAATGTAATGCTTTGATCACATTGCTGTTTATGTGCCATAGCAACATGGGCATAAGCCTGATAGTTGAATAGTTGATTTCATTTGTAAACAGTCAAAATACCAGCTGTCAATTTTTTTTCTTTCAATTCACACACAGAGTTGCTTAGGGTGTAGCGATGTCAGGAACCAAAGTTGTAATATTCAGAGCCAGCTGGTACAGTATTAATGGTCAAGCAAGCAAAGCCCTCTGTCACTTTCAGTGAAAATAAACTTTAAAAATAAGTGTCAATCTTTGACATCCACGTTTTCTTAGTCACTGTTAACCAAAAGGCTTAAAGTGGATTGCTTTTTAATTTTGTGAAACCAAGAACAATAGCACAACCAGAGGTCATGAGTAAACATATATACAATGGTATAAAGTAGTAGCTGAGAGTGATTTCTTTCTAGCAAAGAGTGTGTCAAGGAATTACACTTGGTGAAATAGATTTTGTGGAGTTATCCAGCATTCCTGGGATGAGTTCCGGATCCACCGCAACCTTGACCCAGATAAAAATGGTTACTGAAGATGAATGAATGAACGAATTAATTAATTCATTTCACTGACACATCCATAACATACCATCAACAGTGATTGGGAAGGTGCACATATGCTCACACACAATAGTGAATGCAATAAACATTAACAAAGTAGATTTAAGAAAATAATCTACTTTGTTCATGTTTATTACACTCACTATTATGTAATAAATATGAGCAAAGTAGATTAATTTGAAAAATAAGTGATACAGTAATCTACTTCAATCATATTTATTACACAATAGTGAATGTAATAAATATGAATGAAAAAGATTATTTTCTTAATCACTTATTTTTTTAAATGCCATTGGAGAAACTGTAAGTAAACAGACTAGTCAAGCACTGTTTGATTGGCAAAGTACAGATCATGATGGGACAAACAACAGAACCATATGTTTTGTGTGGCTTGAATGTTAAAGTTGGCTAATGGCAAGATGGCAATTTTGTTTACCATGCTTGCTTTTGGAAGAGACACAGCATAATTACATTGGCTTAAAAACATAGAAAGCACAAATGGTGTGACCTGTCTGTCTTCCTGTGTGTGTGTGTGTGTGTGTGTGTGTGTGTGTGTGAGAGAGAGAGAGAGAGAGAGAGAGAGAGAGAGAGACCAGGATAAAGCAGTTACTAAAGATGAATAAATTAATTAAAATGAACAAACAAATGAAAGAATTAATGAATGTGACTGATACACAATACAAAAGGTAATTCAAATTAATATTTAACATGAGTAGGGTATGAAATGTAGGGCCACCAATGTAGGGTGGTACGTGGAACATGGGTGGCAGCGGGGGCGTGGCCAAGTGTCGGGCTGGAGCGTATCATATACCGGTGAGTGTTCAAGGGGATACGTATCACGCGTTGGTGGATTCCGGCTGTAATCAGACCTCAATCCACCGAAGCCTGATGCAAGGTGAGGCATTGGGGGGAGCACAAGTGGTGAAGATTCTGTGTGTGCATGGGGATGCTCACGATTATCCACTAGTGTCCGTCCACATTCTATTTTGGGGAGAAAAGCACAGCGTAAAGGCAGCAGTTAACCCGCATCTCACCTACCCGCTGATTCTGGGGACTGATTGGCCAGGGTTTAGGCTTAATGGAGCATATAGTAAGGGGTGGGTCCTGCGATAATACGTCACGGGGGATCCCGGTGTGGCATTGACTGGGGAAGCTGTCACAGAGCAGCCTACATCAGCACCGCGTCAGGGCGATAAGAGGAATGAGGAGCAGCTCGCCCCTCCTCCCTCTCTCGGGGATTCCCTTGAGGATTTTGCATTAGAGCAGTCACGAGACAAGACTCTGCGTCATGCGTTTAATCAAGTGAGAATAATCGATGGTCAGTCTCTCCAGCCAAATGTGATGCCCTCCTTCCCGTACTTCGCTATTATTAAGGATAGGCTGTATTGAGTGATGCAGGACACTCAAATTGGCGAACAGGTAACCCAATTGTTAATCCCAAAGAGCCATAGGGAACTCGTATTCCACGCGGCTCACTTTAATCCGATGGCCGGACATTTATGACCAGACAAAACACTAGCCCGAATAATGGCCCGGTTCTATTGGCCAGGGATTTGCAGGGATGTCCGTCGGTGGTGTGCGGAATGCCGCGAATGGCAACTAGTAAATCCCGCAGCCACCCCAAAAGCGCCTTTGCGCCCTCTCCCTCTAATCGAGACCCCCTTCGAAAGAATTGGCATGGATCTCATCGGGCCATTAGATCGGTCAGCATGGGGATATCGCTTTATTTTAGTTCTGGTGGACTATGCAACGCAATTTCTGGATGGTGCCTCTCCGAATGGATAGGGGAGGGGCACTGCAAATATACCACCCCAACCTGCTAAAACACTGGAACGAGGGGGTCCCTGTGGCATTGGCTTCAGTAGTTCTGGAGAAGGCGGAGCTGGGGCCGGAGGTAAAAACAGTAACTACTCAGACAGGGCTGGTCCCCTGTGGAGACCACCTCTCACCGGCCCAACTCAGAGGTTTCCAAGTTGCAAAATGAATTTTCCGACGTGTTCTTTCCCCTTCCCAGCCACACCCACCTCATAGAACACTACATTGAAATGCCCCCAGGGGTGGTGGTGCGTAGCCACCCCTACCGCTTACCCGCACAAGGGAAAGGTGGTTCAGGACGAACTGAAGGCCATGTTCAAAATGGGCATAATCAAGGAGCCCCACAGTGACTGGAGCAGCCCGATGGTCCTCGTTTCCAAGACCGACGGGTCGGTCTGGTTCTGTGTGGACTACAGAAAAGTCAACACGGTGTCTAAATTTGACACATACCCAATGCCTCGCATTGATGAGTTGCTCGATCGATTAGGCGCTGCTCGCTTTTATTCAACACTGGATTTGATGAAGGGATATTGGCAGATCTCCTTGACTCCTCTATCCCGAGAGAAATTGGCCTTTTCCACACCGTTTGGTTTACACCAATTTGTCATGCTTCCTTTTGGGTTATTTGGGGCTCCCGCCACGTTCCAGCGGCTCACGGACAAGATCCTCTGCCCTCGTGCCGCCTCTGCGGCGGCCTACCTTGATGACATTATTATATATAGCAATGATTGGCCACAGCACCTAGAACACCTTAGGGCTGTCCTAGAGTCGCTGAAGCGTGCGGGTCTCACAGCTAACCCAAAAAAGTGTGCGATTGGGCGGCTGGAAGTATGGTATCTGGGTTTCCACTTGGGTCATGGGCAGGTGCGTCCCCAAATTAACAAGACCGCAGTGATTGCGGCCTGCCCG
>JAODTV010000016.1:35565956-35572250 GCA_025399955.1 Galeichthys feliceps
CAAGTGGACTCGGAACAGGCAGCGTTATTATAAACCTCGATACACTTTAACACTATAAACTATATAAAATAAAACTAAACACACGTCGATTTAAAGTACGCTGTTCTTACTGTTCAAATAAATCACCTTTTAAGCTTAGAGCTGAAATATGAATGAATGAAAAAAAAATTTTTTTTTTACATCTATAAAATAATGAGGTTTAAAATCCAAAAATTCAAACAATTCGTTTGTTTTACTGTGTGACAGTTTTGTATTTCCTGTTGTACTTGGATTTTCTTTTGTAAAATCTCCATATTTTAAAATAATCAATCACAAAGAAAAATGAAACATCACTTCCAAAAAGTTTTCTCAAACCTCTCTCTCTCTCTGTTCTGAGATCGTTGAACAGCTTGCACTAAAAAATTATGATTGACAAAATAAATATCTGTCAGTGAGAAGACAGAAGAGTCGCTGGAGGCCTTTCAGAAAGCGGACAGCATGTGTGTGTGTGTGTGTGTGTGTGTGTGTGTGTTTTCTAATGTTGTCTGATCAAAGGCTGAGACTGTACACGCCAATTTACATAATGATGTTTTAATAATGTAAGCATGGAGTGCTGGAGTCTCCCCCCCAAACACACACACACACACACACACACACACACACACACACACACACACACACACACACACACACACAGAGCCTCCAGCAAGAAGTGGCGGAGGAATAGAACAACAATGGCTGTGAAACAGGCTATTAATATAAGCTGGGCTTTGTGCTAAATAGGCCTAGCATTTAACCTGGGGCCGAAAAAAAAAGGGCTGTGCTAAAGACAGCTTCACACTTTGGCCATCTATAATTGTTTAAATAAAATTTTAAATGTATTCTTAGTTCGTCAAATTATTTTGGAAACATAGAAACTATATACACACAGAGAGAGAGAGAGAGAGAGAGAGAGATTTTATTTATCTGTTAAAAATATCCGACTATTCCGAGCTGGTAAAATAAAAATGGTGGGGGTTTTTTTTTCAAACGACATAATTTACCCCAAAGCACCACTTTAAACTGTTTGTCCTTTGAGAAACAAAACTCTTTCTTTCTCTCTTTCATTTTTCTTTCTCTCATTTCATCCTAACGTCATGTTTATTGAGTGATTTGGAAAGACTGGTCACTTTAGTCATATATAGTCCTGTAATTGCATATTATTAGGTTATGGATGTAAAATATTTCCATTTTCACACTAGTGAATGTGAGACACACTCTCAGGAATAGTGTCGCTGGTGTGGTACCATGAAGGGTGAAGGGTGAAGGGTACTCTGTGCTCTGTGCTCGGTCCCTCTAGTGTGTGAAGGTGACGGATATGGTGACTGTGAGTAAAGCTTTAAGATGATCCTCAATGTCTGATTGTGTCTTCAGTTATTTAAATAAAGCTCAAAGATATGCACTAAAGGTACAAGGGATAGGATAGGCGTTTGATGGTACGACAATGGCGACAAGGACAGGTGCAGGTTGGTACCTTTATTTCTGAGATACAGTGGATATAGTGATGATCTCAAACTGGTGCGGATAAAAGAAGAACCGTAATGTCATGGGTTTTATTTTAAATGTGAACGCGGAACAAATTTGGGTTTATTGAAGAGTTTAAGAGTTCACAGGGAAGTTAGTGGTTAATATATATATATAAACACACACACACACACACACACACACACACACTTGAAGAAGAGGAGGAAGAAGAAGAAAGTTGTAATAATGAAGGCTCGCTGATTTTCGGAACTAAATTTGGTGTACAGAAATAAAGGACGTGATGAGACACTTTTACACTGTTACACAAATTCTTGCATGCAAGAAGCACATTTACATGTTTATGTGTGTGTGTGTGAGTGTGTGTGTGTGAGTGTGTGTGTGTGTGTGTGTGCGCGTGTGTGTCCGTCCGTGTCAGCGCTGATGATAGATGAAGGCCTCCGCAGTCGAAACCTATTTGCACTTCCATTAAGGACGGAGGAAGCCAAATGGGGATCAGTGTGCATATTTTATAGCCGCGAAGGAGTCAAAAAAGCGACCCCCCCCCCTCCCATCCCTCCATCCCTCCTCCCACTCATCCCTCCATCCCCGAATCCCTCCATCCATCCATCTCAGCCAAAACGCCGCCGCAGGATAAAGGGCGCGCAGGGAAAGCGAGTCCATTCACTTCCAAAAAACACTGCGGGGAGAAAAGTAAATGTTTAGCAAAGCACCTTCTGTCTGAGAGAATTAAACCAATTCCCACTTGGCCCCCTGATCAAGCGCACTTAATAGGCTGCACAGGGAGGGAGGGCGCGTTCGACAACACCGCCTAATGTCTGTTTAATAATATTTAATAGCCAAAATGTCTGCTTAATGCATTTAATGCGTTTCCCCCGCAAAGAGGCGTGGATCTGCAACACTGTGGGTCTGTGTGTGTGTGTGTGTGTGGCCTGCTTTACTTCTTAATTCTTGGGATATTATTGTGCAATAATAATAATAATAATAATAATAATAATAATAATAATAATAATAAAGAAGAGTTTAAAAACAAAATAGACCAAATATCTCATGGATATTTAATTAAAAAAGCATAATAACAACAACAACAACAACAACAACAACAACAACAACAACAATAATAATAATAATAGCAGAAATCAAAATTATATTAATGACAAACTAAAATTATATATTTAAATTCCTTTTAATAAAATTTAAATATATAATTTTATTAATATTTTATTATTATTATTATTATTATTATATGGTTTATGAAAGCTGCATGAGCCTCTGTGTGTAATATTCAATTAGGAACTTTTAATGATCACAAGTTACTTTATCAAAATACTTTATCAATAAATTGATTTATTAATTAAACTACTTTATTAAATTGTACTAAATTAAATTACTGCATAAATTAAACAACAAAAAAAACAAAAAAAAACCCAGTAAAACCTCAGTGAACATTCAAAAATACAGAGATCAGGACAATGTTTTGTGATGCTGGAGTTAAAAAAAAAAGTCGATATGGTATTTATTTATTTATTTATTTTAAAAAATTGAGGGAAAACTCATGAAATACAGCCTGTTTCGTTTCAAATGAAATAAATAGCATTGTGTGTGTGTGTGTGTGTGTGTGTGTGTGTGTGTGTGTGTGTGTGTGTGTGTGTTTAAATTGTGATCAGGACACAAACTTTTGTGATATTGGAGTAAAAATGATGAAGCAAATTGAAAAGAAAAACTCTTAAATGTATTTTTGGGGTCGTGCTTAAATAATTTTTAAATGACACAAATTAAAACAAGAAAAAACAAAAAACGCTTTTTGTTACTTTGTTAATGAAAAATGGAATAAATAAATAATAAATATAAACAGAAAATTAAAATTATTAAAATCAGGACTGCATTTCTCGGTCACTGAAACTATTATTATTATTATTATTATTATTATTATTATTATTATTATTATTATTATTATTATTATTATCCATAGTGTTATATTTACATATTATTTTACTTTATTAATATTAGTTTTCATGTGATGAGACAGCAGGTGAAAACTCTGTCCAAATGACCAGCAGGTTGCAAGTTCAAATCCCGAGACTCCCAGAAAGCCGAGTTCGAGTCCCTGACCATCAGCTGTGCTGCTGAATTCTTCTTTACAAAGATTAAAACATTTACAGAATGAATTATTATCAGTTAAAATCCCTGCATTAAATGAATATGAACATGAACATTTCTGCTCCGGTTGTCAGCATCCTGATGAATCAGACGCCTCGAGGAACCGGCCCCGGGGCTGCTCGCTGTTATTTTTAATCTGATAACAATTCCGAATTACATCCGTGTGCATTAGTGAGGGAAAAGTCATCTAAATCCGCACCTCACCGTGTTCAGTGTCTGGGGAGAAAGCAGCAGCCTCACGGCTCTGAACACCAGCAGGTGGAGATTTACTTTTTCCTCTTGATGAACACACAGTGCCGTGAGATACACCGCTCTGTCCTGCACCAAAACGTTAATACATATCTAATACATATCTAATACATATCTAATCATTCCTCCAGGGTTTCATCTTAAACCTGCCATGATGGTGGAGCTCACACACTACAGCAGGGGGTCGCAAAGTTCCTTTTTCAGCTCAAAAACCTTTTGAGAGAGAAAATATCTCCACCGAAGCACTTCTGATCTGCAGCACAGATTTATTTTATAGACGTAATCCATACAACACATGCAGTATGGACCTTCATATTTCTGCACGAGATCCTTTAGAACCTTTTATTTCTTTCGAACTTTCCACATTGCAATACGATTCGAAAATTATATATTTATATTAACAATTTCCTCGTTTATTAAAATTACATTAAAAAACATTCAAAAATCTCCACTGAAGATTTATAGCAGCGCAGGGTTTATTTTCGGGAAATAATCCACACAGATGCAACATGGACCATCAGATTTCCATACAGGAACGTTTGGAGGGTTTTACTGATGTTGCATTGGGTTAAAATCAAATTACAAAAATGTTTTAAGCAATTTATAAGCTTTATTAAAATTGCAATCATATCCAAATGAACATCATTTGAATTTGTGCTTTAAACTCATTTAATCAAAAAGTCACAAGTTAATTACTTAATTTATTATTATTATTATTATTATTATTAATCATAATAATAATAATAATAATAATAATAATAATAATAATAATAATAATAGATATAGCCATTAACAGCTGTGTTGAGCATTATGTTCATTACTGAAAAGAGAAAGAAAAAATCATTTTTGACCCTCAGGTGACATCATGAACTCACCTGAATTTAAAAAGCATGGCACTGTTATTTAAATTATTACTATTATTATTATGTATTTTTAAATATAAAAAAAGATATTTCAAAATATTTAAATTGAATTTAAATATTTAAATATTTCAAAATATTAAATAAATTGCATTTCCTATTATTTACACAATTCTAAAAATCCAATATTACACTTTAAAATATACATTAAAATATTAATTCATTAATATAATACATCAAAATATTACTCTTATTTAAAAACAAAAAAATACCAAACCTTTTTATTTAAATAAACAATATTAATATTATTCATCTTCCTGCTTGAAATAAACTCATCGGCTAAACCAACTTTTGTCGAAATCAGATCTTCTTAGAAAACCTGAAACTCTCGGATTAGTTACAGTAATTTAGTTGAAAGCGTAAAGTCACATTCCATTAGCTAAACAAGTGCTAATTGCAGCAATTAGGTTCTTTTCCACGACTAATGGCCTGGAACGAGGCGTAATGCGATATTAATGAACGACCGTCTTAACAAAATGCTTTGCAAAGCAAACGAAATGCTAATATTAATGCTGCTTACGACATTAAACCGACTCATTAATTAAAGCACTGATGAGACCGGTGCATTAATTAATCCATTAAGTCATTAATTAGCCTAACACGTTGATGACGTGGCTCGTTATTCACTCGTCTTTCTGACAAAGAATCTGAACAGATGATTATAATTACAGTTTTAGTTTTAATTATAAATGCCATGTTTTCAAGTCATCCAAAGTGGTAGGAGATCGGATCACGCCCTTAGAGAGACGTCACTTATTGCCAGTCAGGGCAGGGCATCTCATCGCACACACACACACACACACACACACACACACACACACACACACACACACACACACACACAAACACACACGCAGAGTAACCTCATGGAGATTATCAGATGTGTACGCTTCTCTCTGTTGGCTCTCAATTCAATTTCGGACGAATTAGGTGTAAATAGCGGATCTGTTCGCTCTCTTTCTCTCTCACACACCTCGCATTACGAGTGTATTGTCTATAAATGTGGATTGCATAACATTTAGTATAACTGCATTTAAAATGGCATTGCAGTGGCTCATTACTGTTATTATCTAGTTATTATCATGTTATAACCAATGTTTTAAATCTAACTGACTGAATTCTTCAATCAAAAGGTTTCATTTAAAGCTTGATATTTAAAAATAAGTAGAAATAACGTGAACTTGAATCTGAAGACAAAATCAAAGGTGAGGTGTACTTGTATTTAGCATGATGTATGAGCTTAGATTTCTGTGAAAAAAATGGCTAAACAGGATCATTTTTTTCCCTCCTAATACATACAGTGCTGTGCAAAAGTCTGAGGCACGTGTAAAGAAATGCTGTCGACCAAAAACGGCTTAAAAAATAATGAAATGAAATGTTTCAACATTAAAAAAATACTATAAACAGTAATCAGTGAGCCATAATAAATGAAACAAAGTCAATATTTGGTGTGAGACGACCCTTT
>JAODTV010000016.1:35958537-35972066 GCA_025399955.1 Galeichthys feliceps
CTGATGATTGAGAAATATTACCATTATCAACATATAGGTATAAAATAAGTGCTGCCGGGCGAGGTTTGTTTTGCCTGCAAACACTTGTTCTTTTTGTTTTTAACACGTAATTAAAAAAGCAGAAAAAAAAAGAAAAAGAAAAACGTAAAAGCAGCGCGACAGGTCGGAAATATAGAATATGGCAACGGAGAAAAGTTAAACTACTAGCATTCACAAAAAAATAAATAAATAAAAAGAACATGGACACAGCACTAAATAAAGGATTACAATTAAAATTCGACTATTTATTATTCAATAAATAAATGTGTATTATAGTCATATTATGATACCGAATAAAAAAAAAAAGAGACCAGATTTAAAAAAAAGCTTCTTTAGTTATAGCAACGGTTCAGTCGGCCATTTTTAATCTTGTATCATCTTTGTTTAACTCTTTAACGCTTCCACAAAACAAAAACGTACAGAGAATAATCCGGAATGTAAATCAGTACAACGTGGTGACGCTGTGAAGTGACGATATACAACATATTTAAGATTAAAAGGAACAAGTTCGACAAAGAAAAATGTGAAAACAAAAAAAATCCAGCCAAACAAACAAACAAGTTAATATTTCCAGAATATTCTGAGTAATTAAGCAGCTGTGCAGAGACAGGAGTGAAATCCACTTCAAATAATAAACATTAGTTTGTTGTAACGAAAGTTTCACTTAAAACGTCGGTCAATTTCCGAATCAAATCAATTTGAAACGTCCTCTTAAAACAAACAAACAAAAAAACCTCAAACTCGTCTTATTTTTCGACGATCAAACTCGTTCCACCTTCTCATGAGGGCGGAGTTTGATCGATGTGACCGAGTTAATTACAGAGCGACAGAACAATGACACACACGGTGGCTGGAATCGACCGAACGCTGGAACAAAAGCAGCTCGGCGGAGAACAAACACATCACACACAAGCGGCAGCATGAACGCAAACACACACACACACACACACACACACACACACACACACACACACACACAAATGAATAATGAGAGATGGAGGTAAAGCACTGGGAACAGAACACACCTGGAGTCCTACTTTATTATTATTTTTTTCATAATGTCTCTATACAGGCGTAATGAGAACTAAAGTAGTGAGTAGGGAACTGAAGAACCGTCGCTGCAGGATCGGTCCGTAGAATCGCTCGAGAGAATCGCTCAGATTTGTCGCTTTATAATCATTAAAATCAGACCTAATTTGCATAGAATTGAGAAAATCTCCACGTTCATCACGTAGAAAATAAAGACCTGTCGCTTTGTCGCTCGTTACATTTAACACGTTTAACTTTTAACAGTCACTTTGTATTCTTCTAAAATAATATTTATCGTGAAGGATTTTCCAAGATACTGTGATTTAAAAAAAAAAACAAAAAAAATTTATATTTATGTATGCCATGTCATGTTTTTTTTGTTTAGTGATTACAAAAGGATTAGTATGTGATTGTTATTTTTATTTTTTAAGATACATTTTTAAAATCTTTTTTCAAAAGATTTTTTGTCAGTTTTTTAAGTACACATTATTTTTTTTTATTAACAATAAACAAATTATTTCATATTATTTATAATTTTTTAAATAATTGGTTTTTTTTTTTTAAACGCAACACTGCTGTATAGCCGGCAAATTGTGAGCAAACCTACTCATGCACATCATCACACATCATATCGTGTATCCTATACAGAAATGACTTTGGGAATCATATGAGATTATACACTTTTGTCAAATCATTAGCTATAATTACGCGTCCTAATTACATCTACAGCTAATCTACATGGACCATGTAAAGAAAATTTAACATCAGTGAAGAGATGAAGGTGTGTTAATCACATCTGTGATGACTACTGCTCAGAAACGCAGCTATTTCATCACTGTTAAAGTTCTAAAACTCGATCACCGTGTAGTCGATGAACCACAAATCGATCAGCGCGGCTCGTGTAGCTAACGAGTAGCTAGCGGTTTAGCATTGTATAAACTGCAGGTGTAAATCATGATGTTTTCGCTGATTGAAGAAGAAATTAAACAAATGTTTGAAATAAGAAAATTCTGCGGATTCACTGCCTGCCTGTCTGGGTGTGTGGGTGTGTGTGAGAGTATGTGTGAGGGGTAAAAACAAGCCGGGTGCGTTCACTCAGCGGTGCAGCGTACGGTCACACTTCATTAGTGCTCTCATTAGGCAGATGACACCCCGCTTTCACAACATGGCTGACTGATGGAATAAATTAAGCGATGGAGGACGTGCGTCACATGACATCGGAATGGTGTCTTCAATCGACGCATCACTAAACCCAGCTGAACTTCGGGCTTTTGCTATAAAAACACTGAGAGTCTGAGGATTTTAACCACAAGCACGAGAAGCTTTACGAGTTGCTTCTCTTTAAAGTTCTGACGTTTACTGATGCTCGTGTTTCATCCGTTTTATCCACATTAGCATTAATGAAAATCTGCTTTGAAATCCGAGCGAGCTGGTGATGCGCTGTCTTCTCGGCTCCGCCCTCTTTTCTCCTCAGCGCTAAGAGGATTTTTTTGTCTAACCAGAGACAAGTCTGTCATATTCTGACTCAGCTTGTATTACATAACCTCTCTCTCTCTCTCTCTCTCTCTCTCTCTCTCACACACCATCTTTTCTGGACTCCAAGGTGGTATTTGTCTCCTAGCACTGCACCGTCCTGTCGTCGTGTACCACAGAGTGATATTTTAGTAAAAACTTCACGTCTGCGCCTTTTTTTTTTTTTGTTGCATTCCACGAAATTCCAGACCGCTCTTATAACTATTTATTACAGCATTTACGGTAGACGTGCTAGTCCAGTAACTACGGTAATGTTCCATCTGGGAAAATTTGTTCTGTTTGAGGTTTACACACTGCTGTATAATGATGCGTTTTTGTGTATATTGTGTGTGTACAAAAGGATACTCGCTTCAAATGCCACTTCAGACATCACATTCATGCTGTTTGTAAACACACACACACTTGAACCGTTGACCCCGCCCTAACGGAGAGGTGTGTTAGTTCCCAGTCAAAGGCAAAAAGAGGAAACACTTCACACACCACACACACACAAGGAAGCAAGAACACACAGCGTGTCCCGACGCCGCACACCCCGGCTCACACTCAAGTTACTCACATATTCGGTGGTGTCCTCAATGTTCCACTGAGCGGAGAAATGACACAAACACACACACACGGGAGGGAAGGAAGGAGGGAAAACGAGTGAATAAAGGGCACTACTGATGGAAGGAAAAAAAGCATGGCTACTTTTCAATTGGTACGACTACTAATGAAAAGTAGAGAGAGGGAGAGAGGGGGGGGGTGGAGGAATAACATTAGATAAGACATTATCCTAAAACTGTGAATGTTAGAGAAAGAGGGAGGGAATGTTTACATTATACACACTCAGCGGCCATTTTATGACGTCTATGACGCTCATATAGATCTTCCTGTAGGTGTAAACAGGACACTGTTCACTCCTGTAATCATCCCAGGACTCTTACTCACAATAAAGTTCACTTAGTACTGTTTGTCTTTCCTCTTCTGTCCCTATAAAAGATTTATAATCGCACAATCTGGCGTCACCCACAAGAGGACGGGTTCCATTTTGAGTCAAAGTTTCTTCCTCCAAGCTGCTTTGTGGCGACGGATCAAAATTTCGAGAAAAATTTTGTCAAAATTTCCCCAGTGAGAGAAAGTAAAAACGTCTTAAACGTCTTACTGACTTCCACAAAGCATGTTTCGATGATGTCAGACGAGTATTAATTTGATAATTAGATATCCGGTCAACCAAATCATTAGTCTAGGCAAGCTCCTTATGATTTGCCCGCTCCTGTGACAGGTAGAGGGGCACCAATACTTTTGTGTGGGCATGACAAATTGTCTGTCGTGAATAACTGTGCACCTAGGAAGTGGCGTATACGGTACGGAGACGTGATTACGTGTCCGCTGAGTGTGTACAGAGACAAGGGAAGACGGCATCATGAACATGAACATCATGAAGAACCATCATGACTTACCTGAGAAGACAAGAACACGATAATCTGAGTGACCCACAACATACGTTACGCTTAAACAGTAACACATACACACTCCTAATGACCAGCTGATATCAGTGTCATCATCTCTCCTGCTTTCAGCCAATCAGAACATTCATATTAGTGAAGAACGTGGGGGAAAAAAACCCCCACACGGTTCTCGGTGGTGGCCTCAAAAGTTCCTCTTTATCCACTGCACTGCTTTGTTACCGTTTTATTCCACGATTTTACAAAACATGGAAAAGTGTCTATGGTAAGACCTTTAAAGTCATTTTAAAGAAGGCAAAACAAACAAACAATAATTTGAGAGGGCGTGGCCAGGTGGAGGTACGTGGGGAACCAAAGGGACGGAGCTAATTGCATGAGGATAGATAGCTAGAGAAATAATGGGGTGGGGCTAAGAGTACGAAAGCGAGGTCTGGTGGAGCACATGAAAAGAACTAAGGAGGCGGGGCCAGGAAAATGTCTCTGAAAAAGAAGAGAGGTTTGAGGGCGGGGACTGGAGGATCATACCCAGGGAAATTGTTTCAGAAAGCTAAAGAGGCGGGGTCTGGGAGGTCACATGGGGCTGGGTAGATGGTGCCAAAGACCTGAGGGGGCGGGGCTAGTTGGATTGTTTCAGAGACCTGAAGGGACATGTGTGCGAAACCTGACAGGTGGAGAGCACTGAAGAGGGGCGGAGTCAAGTAGATAGTTCTGGATTTGAGGAGGCGTGGCTAAAATAACAACTTCTACAAGTTACAGATAGAAACGTAGGAAATGTTCAACACATTGTAGATTCATGAAATGTATTACTTCCTTTTAACAAAACACTAATCCAGGATTGACACACATCCCAAGCACCTTCCTTCACACACACACACACACACACACACACACACACACACACATACACATACACACACACACACACACACTCTCTCTCTCTCTCTGAACTATGAATTTCACACACACATTCCATTTACGCTCAGAAGCTACACACACTTTAAAAACTTTTTGTTCCGAGCTGAGGGAGAGTGAATCCTCCGCGGACCGAGAGCCCATTTTCTCAGCGCAAGCCCCTGCGGTGTTACCCCGAGCATGAAATCCCATTAACCCCTACACATTGTCGGCCTGGTGACACACACACACACGAACCGCACTGAAGCAGAGCCGACACGCCTCATGGAAAGCAAAGTGCTCGATGTCGTTCACGCTCCGAAGCTAAGACGAAGTGATGCGAGCTACAAAAAGTCAGCGTAAGCTCACTTAATCCCTACACCCTATCTAGTGCACTATTTTGGTCGCTGTTCCATTATCATCAGTCAGCAAAGTGGAGGAAAATAACTTGGTGCGCACATGAAATCCCACAATGCACTGCAAGAAGGGTATAAAATAACCATGATGGCTTATATAGTGAATAGGGATTGTGGTTTGGGACACGCCCACAATGCACTGATAATGGTGAGCATAGCTACATAGTGAATAAAATCTAAATGGGACATGCCCACAGTGCACTAATGATGGTGAGACTTCATAGGGAGTGTGGTTTGGGACACGCCCACAGTGCAGTGATGATGGTAAGACTTCACAGGGAGTGTGGTTTGGGACATGCCCACAGTGCAGTGATGATGGTAAGACTTCACAGGGAGTGTGGTTTGGGACACGCCCACAGTGCAGTGATGATGGTAAGACTTCACAGGGAGTGTGGTTTGGGACACGCCCACAGTGCACTGATGATGGTGAGACTTCACAGGGAGTGTGGTTTGGGACACGCCCACAGTGCACTAATGATGGTGAGACTTCACAGGGAGTGTGATTTGGGACACGCCCACAGTGTAGTGATGATGGTAAGACTTCATAGGGGGTGTGGTTTGGGACACGCCCACAGTGCAGTGATGATGGTAAGACTATATAGTGAACAAGAAGGAATTAGGACACGCCCACTGTGGTCTGATGATAGTCAGATGTTTGTAATGATGTTGACGTAGACTATAGGGTACGTGGTTTGGGACACACCCACAGTGTGTGGATTTCAGGGATAAAAGGAAATATGGGACGGACACACACACACACACACACACACACACACATCATTAACAAAACAGGTGCTGAATAATAAAGTGATGGTCGTGTCGCTCCATCAGAGATGTTAAGATGTTGAGGTGGCTGGATCTGCTGCGTGTGTTCACTTGTCCACTAGATTAAATTTAGCACCGGAACCAGGGCACTGTGTGTGTGTGTGTGTGTGTGTGTGTGTAGGCTCTAGGTCTGGCCTTGTTCAGAAAGAAAGCACACTTAAAACGCCCACACAAACAAATAACTACTACAGGGGAGAAATATAATTAAAAAAAACAACTTGTTAATATAAATATAATAAATAAACCTGCGATGTGCAGCTGCATTAGTCAGAGCTGCTGTTCTCGAAAATTAATCGACGCCTCATCTTCTGACCAATCACAATCGAGCATTCAGCTGATATTCTGATCGAGAGGAACGTTAATATGCCAGTGCAGATAAATTAAAGATGTCTCCGTTATCCCTGTGTGCGAGAATTTCCTGACATCTCAAAAACCCAGAGTCTGATCTCCTGCTTTAAAATATTCATGAAAATCCAAATCCCTCTTAAGGATTACTGTCTTCCCTCCTCCTCCTCCGCCTCGGCACACACTCGTTTCTTCAGGCTGTTGTCAAATGTCCTCATTTTAATGCAATGTGAGTCGGGGGGGAAAAAAAAAACAAGAAAAAAAAAAACAAACTCCAGCATATACGGTAACAAGGCAGTGCATATTAAAGCCTGTGGATAAAAAGGGTCCTCGAAAAGGCCACCAATGTTTTGCTTCAGTGAAAAAAAACCAACACGTAGCAAGAAAAATGTAGAATCAAGTTGTGATAATATGGTGAGATTACACAGCGCCCCCTGTTGGTGAAATATAGCGAGTTATAAAATAAAATCATAACGATAATGATCTTTTTTTTGGTCGATGTTCTTACCTGAGCTTCAGGCAGCGCTACATCCATGATGTTCGGATGCCCTCGTGGTTCTCCGTTCTCCAGTCGAGAGTAAATCACCTGATATCCTCGGATCTGACCGTGCTGTTTTCCTGAGAGCGGCGGCTTCCACGTCACGCGGATAGCCGTCGAGTTTACAGCTTCGACCTCCAACTTACGAGGAGGAGCTCCAGGCACTGTGAATAGAATATATGGATATATGTAGAGCAGGTCCGAGGAAAAAAGAAAGAAAAGAAACGTAACAAAGCTTAGCTTCTTATCTACCTTATCAGCTACCTTTTTATTAAAGAAAATGGATACATTCAAAAAAATTAATGAATAAAATAAATTAATAAACAAATGAATAAAATACCTCAAAAGGTTAACAGAGAAAAAGAAAAGTAAAAAATATATACAGTATATAGGTTTTTAAATAGGCTTTAGGGGGCCAAGAAATAAAAAAAGGAAAAACGTCGCAAGTAAGGAGTCAAAAAAAAAAAAAAAAAAAAAAAAAAAAAAACGAAACAAAACTCAATATTGTCCATAAATTTTAAAGAATGTATCCCGTCAGTGCCAGGCATTAAAAAAGAAAGAATATTTTGTAGCACAGGGTGGAAAAGGAAAGAAACAAGACAAGAAAAGGTCCCCTAGATGCACGAGGCACTAAAAATGAGAAATTTAGCACATATCTGAGAAGCAAGGCACTAAAAAAAAGACAAAAATTAACATGCACCTCAAGGCACCAATACTAAAGAGAAATTTATTATGTTGCTCAGCATCAAAGTAGTGTGTGCTTTAATGTTCCCTTAAGCGCACAAACACACACGCGCACAAATCTTAGTTGTTAAGTTTCTCAAGAAAAAGGACACGCCTAGTTTCTTTCCCCCCTGAAGCCTTTCTTCTTTTTTTGCGCTCTGCACTGGAAAGTAGCTGAAGTTTTTTTTTTTAAGTAGAAACTCAAAATGAAAAGGCCACCAAATATGAAAACTGATCTATTTATTTATTTAAAAAAACAAAACAATAATATTAAGTTAAGGTAAGATAAGATAAAGTAATATATAAAAATAATCAGTGAGAAAACTTGAAAGAAATTCAGAAGCACTGAAACATTAGTGCGATATTTTGAGTGTGCGAGTTACAGATTCCTTGGCTGAGATATCTACGATTTTAGACAAGCCATTAGCGTGTTCCTAAGTTTAATTTTTAGTAATTAACCCCGAACTGGTTAACTTGGACGTCTACGCAACTATGCTACATGAGCCATCGTTCATGCTCGTTAAATTAATTCTTCAACGTCTTTCCAAAAAAAAGTGCATTCGTGATAAGTATTGTACTGTTCTATTTACGTGGTACCTTGAGGCAATTCTGAATTGTTTAGACTTTGGAGAATTTACCTGCTTTCTATAAGCTAAAAGTAATATGATGATCCAGCAAAACTTTCACAAGTTATATAAAGAAACTCATTTCAGCATTGCAAAGGGAAAGAAGGGAATTAAGGACAGTGTGGGGAAATGTGTTGAAAACTTGTTAATTACAGTAAGGAAACTTCAAATGTGTTAATTATAGATGGCGCCCTTGTGGGATCCGGGAGACGGAGCGCTCTTATTCGTGACAGAAGAGGAAAAAGTAAGTAAGTGAGAAAGAATTCATGAGGAATGGGTATCTTTCCAGAAAGGGTTCTGGACAGAGGGGTGACCTGACTTGCAGGCAAAAAAAAGGGAGAAAATGAAGGGAAGGAAAGGAAAGGAAAGAGTGGAGTAGAAGAGTGGGATGTTCTGAAGCCAAAAGAGGAAGAGAATCAACAAGGGGTAGAACTGAACCGTAAAGGGAGAAACTGCCGATGAAAAAAGAGAACTCTGTTTTCTGGCGGAGGAAAGGAGGGGCAGTAGAAAACCTCGGCCTTGCAGCACCATGCGAAAAAGTGCTTGGTTACGTGTGGGAGAAAAGCCTAGTGTGTCCAGGAGAGCGAAGCTAATCCTGTTATTTAGAGACAAAGCGCATGTTGTCTGCTGCGGAGACGTGTATATCCCGTCTTGGATAAAAAGGCTCTCCTCTCCTTGGACTGATCGTCTTCGCACTTCATCGCGAAAGGTAAAACGTGGAGGTAAAAGTCTCAATTCATAGCAATTTGGCAAAACAGGTCATGAAAATAGCACAAAGGACAAACAACTGACAAGAAGCAAAAACCTTCTCTTATGCCTCGTGTTGTACCTGAGAAAATGCAAGAACTAAATTTTTGTCCATGTTTCTTAGGGAGACATTATGACAGATGTTATGGCACACCAACCCTCATTTATGGTTTGATAACAACAACTTGACCCCCAAGTCCCACCTGTTCAAGGTTCTCAGTCAATCATAATCCTGAAGGATATATTCCATCCTTCAGAAAAAAAAATGGAAATATAACATCTAGAATATGTAAGGAATTGCACTGCATGACCAATTTTACCAACATACCAATCCCTGCTTGTGTTTGGTTCCAAAGGACCTTAGAAGCAAGTGGTATATCTGATAAATTGATGTGGGATTTGACATTATCGGTTGGTCAAACTTTGGCAGTAATTATTCCTACAAGAACTGTGTTTACAGTAACATAAATCAAGACATGATTGTTGCATTAGCCACATTACGCTTTCCTACTGTGAAAAAGTCTATAACATGATACACCAAGAGTCCACCACTTTCTACAAAGAGCAATCGTTCTCTAATCTCGGAATACACCTTGATTTACCTCAAAGCTGACCCCTGAGTGATCCACTCTCCGGATGTTCATTAACCCTGTGTCTTTTGCTTTTAAATTTGCCATGTCTTCTGTAACAGCATGCAAAGTAATGTAATGCCTTAGAGTGACAAAATTATGCTTCTCAAAATCCCCATAATTTTCCAATTGCATATCAATAGCAACCTGTGCTTTGGAACATGATGAGGATAATCTCTTGGTTTATTGACTGACTACATAACCAATATCAAGCACAAGATCTGCCAGACCAGGAACTCACAAGGTTCGTCTTACAGGGGTCGTCATTTCAGAACAAGATATTCAACAAGCTCCTGACCTTGTTCGGGGTGTGATGATAGTTTTTGAAGTTTCTCAAGGCTTTGTTGTTTATGCTAATTGCTTTTTAATACTGCTTTGCAAAATAGCCTACATCAAACATGGTTCCTCAAGGTTCTTAGAAACTCCTCTTGTGAAAATAAGAGTCCTAAAACAACCCAAAGTGCTTATAAAGACAAGCATATAAAATAAACTTCAAAATAAATTTATAAGAATTGAAAATGCATTGGCTTGCCTCTCTAAAAATTAATCTTCATTCATGGTTATACTTGTGGTTAAAGAAAATATTAGCAGAGACATGGCAAAAATCAGAGAAGACATGTTAGTGTGGTTAAAGGTTGGCAAGAGCAAAGGCAAGAAGAAGAATAGAAAGGATGAAAAAATGGGACTTCTCCTGACAGGACAGTGACCACCCAAGAGTTAAGATGAAAAAGGACAGGAACAGGAAGTGGGGTTCAGATTCCAGCAGGAATTTTGGCATCTTTTAGCCAATACTTTAAAGACGTACCATCCTCGTTGGTTCGGATGCGTACTGGCGCGCTCTCAGGCCCGGGCCCCACGTCAGTGTGAGCCCTCACCCGCACCACATACTCCGTCCACTTTCCCAAACCCTCTAGTACAACACTGGTGGCGTCCGCTCCAATATCCGTCACTTCGTGCCGCTGGGTGTCCTCGCCGTTCACTGCCTGGTAGCTCACGGTGTATCGAACGATAGCGCCGTGCCTGCTGGCAGCAGGAGGCGGCACCCAACTCACCTTAATGCTGGTGGAGCTCAGACTGACCACCTGAATGTCCTGAGGTGGAGCTGAGGGTGCTGGCAAGGCAATGGATTGGGTGTCAAGCAAAATTAAAACAAACTCAGGTCAAATTAGGAAGAAGGTCAACAATTTTGGGCTGGGAGGCTAGCCAGATGCTTATTGGTTAGGGTTCGGATCTACCAAGCCAAAGGTTTTGGGTTCAAATCTCAAGACGTTTGGATACATACGTATGCATGAGACATTATGTAAATTATTCAAAAAGATTCTTGGTCATGAATATTCTTCGATCCAATTCCAACGGTCAACAATTTTGATGTTTCTCAGTATGACGGATCCTGTGGAGGTTTGGTTAGAAACCAATGCTAAGTGTAATTGTAATTTTACGATATCTTTTCTTGGTAATTTACCAGCAGATCTGAGGTAAATGTTGAGATTTCGGGTTGTTTTATCTGGTTTCCATGGTCACTGTGCGCTTCCACTGTCCGTATATAAGACGTGATAGCTCATTAAATCGATATCTTTATTAATCTCTAGCTTATTCTGAGTGTACGAGTTTCTCAGTTGCCTAGCAACAGCATTCTCATGACTTTAACCACTTGAACAACAAGTGGAATTTACTATAAAAAAAGTGTAAATGTAAGCATTTATTTTCAATCCAATTGTTATTTCTTTTCTGACAGATGGGGACGGCGTTCGTGTACGCGCTTGCCGTCCCGTTAAGTGAGTCGTCTTCGTTTCTGATGTCAAATTACAAACCTAATCTGATTTCATGCCTGGGGCACAAAGCCTCCGTTTTAATTTTGTCTTTGTTGCATCTTCTTCAAGCCTAGTTTCACAGAATTTGAATATTCAGATGTTTTTAATGAGTACAAATGGAGCTTATTGAGAAAGAGGGCTGCAGTGTAAAGGACAGCATGGTGAGGCTGATATCACGAGACAATGATCTGTCAGTTGTGGGCATGATTTTCTTTTTGTGTGTGTGTGTGTGTGTGTGTGTGTGTGTGTGTGTGTGTGTGTGCATTTTGCTGCTTGCATGTTTGAATGTCGGCTCTTTGGCACAGAGACAGCGTCTTTTCGTGTTTGTCAGGCTTCCAAGTGTCAAATCGTGTGACCGCTTAGAGGAGGAATGTGTGTGTGTGTGTGTGTGTGTGTGTGTGTGTGTGTGTGTGTGTGTGTGTGTGTTGGCTGGCAGGGTCTCTCAACTCCTTTTAGGCAATCCCAATGAAAGGCCAATTTTTTTTTTTAAATAAGTGCCAAACGACACATGAACCTGGCTAACTTTCCACAGCCCAAAGGTGTGAAAGGAAAAAAAAAAAACCACCACCACAACAACAACAACTAATAATAATAATAATAATAATAATAATAATAATAATAATAATAACAAATCATTGAGTGAGCATCACTGTTGAACATCAACAAATCTATAATTTAAGAAGAAAAACTCATACATTCGTGCATTTCTTCAAATAAATCAAACATAAGATACAGAAAATAGTAAATAATGGAGAAAAAAGATAAATAAAACAGGAAATGGAATGCTTTTGGGAACAACCAGAGCCACGCGGGAAAGGAACCCCACTATCAGGGTTGCCATATTGGGCGTTTTACTTCCTAACATGACCGACCGTAACAGACAGCAGCTGACTGGAAGATAATTTTTTACATTTTTTATTTCATTCTTTATGCCATGTAGACCGGTGATACCTTTTTTGTTTTTAATCATAAATTGAACTCTGGATTCTGATTGGTCAAAAGGTCTTGATTAATTTTCGTTGTTATAGTAACAGCTCGTTACTTTGCATAATCGTCGATGTGGTGAAGGTTTCTTTCAGTAAGGAGATGTTTATATAAATTTCTGGAAGGAGTCTCCAGTTTCAGCGGGTTTGTAACAGTAAGTTGTAAAGCTGTAACTGTACGTTTTCTGACATCTTCAGGACGGAGAAGTTTACCTTTTTTGTGGTTTTGGAGTAACAACAGCACAACACAGTGTTATATTCCTTAAAATAAAAAAAAACACTATTATTTTTCAAAAATCTGGCAACCTGTTATCCATGCAGGATTGAGATATTCATGGTTTTGGATTTTTTTTTTTAATTAACACAAAGGCTGTCAAAAACTTGTAATACCTACAAAACAGCAGCGCGTTAACGCTGGTGATACAACCATGACAGCGATCCATCCATCTGTCATCCGCTCTCAGTCTCGCGCTCGTCTTCATGTCAGCACACTACAGAAGCTCCACAGCTGCAGCTGAGATGTTTACAGAGCCCGACGGCATCCTGACAGACGACTGAAGTGGGTTTTATTTTAGCGCCGAGTGACAGACGGGAGCCGTGACGTGACGGGAACGTTTTTCCTGCTACACTTTTACTGTCCGAGTTCATCTCAAAGGCTACGTACGTGCTTCATCGACAGGAAGTGTAAGCGTTATCATCAAAGGGATGATGTCGAACTGATGTTTAACGATTCACAGGCTAACGGGTTACCAAAATAAAAAAGTGTTCCAATTAATTAATTGATTGATTGATTAAACACTGATGCAGCATAGCACTTACTATCAACACTTCCTGTGCAAAATAATAATGTTAAATATTTAACAGTTATTCCCCGAAATCGAGTCGTACATGAGCTGATAGGTGACGAGGCGCGTAGCACCGAGTTGTCTATAATCCATGTACGACGAGA
>JAODTV010000016.1:36920714-36939923 GCA_025399955.1 Galeichthys feliceps
TATATTGCATTTCGCGTCTCTAGCTTTTACCGTTTTTGCACAATGAGCGAAAATACACAAATTTCGGCCCCCCGCCAGCGGACAATTACAATAAGATTCACCATTCATCTTAAATACCCAAAATGTATTACTAAATTATATAAATTCTACGATTCATGAAGTTATGATTCTCAGCATTGCATTCGTGACAGTAAACTTAGTCCATAATTGTTTTATTGACCTTTTTTGGAAGTTTTTGTGCGGCTACGTAGACAAACATAAGTGTTAGTTAGTTAGTTTTGTTTATGTTTAAATTCTTTTTTTTTTTTTTTTTTAATAAATCCTGTTTAACAGCATTGGTGTGAGTTTCAGTGGGCGTTTCCTAAATTGTGTTTTGTTATTTTGTCTGTAAATCGCAGACGCACACCATTTTCTCGCTGCTCGGTCTGGATCACGCTTACGTCACGAGCACCGGGAGACTCGTCGGAGTCGTCTCGTTGAAAGAGGTGTGTCCCCTTTTAATACAATAAAAGGTTAATTCGAGTTATTTCATCAATTATCAAACACTAATCTAACATTTTACTCACTCCATCCAATTTTTTCTAACATTTGTGATAGAGACAGTTGAAATTGTTCGTATGTTGATGATGCACACCATACTGACATTGACAGAACATGTTTAGTGTCGCAGCTCATCCGTCTGATGCGACATGAAATTAAAGCACATATTTACGACTTTTTTTTTCTGTAGCTACGCAAAGCCATCGAGGGCTCCGTAACAGTCACGGGCGTGAAGGTCCGCCCCCCTCTGGCCAGTTTCCGTGACAGCGGCACCAGCAGCAGCGTTTCCGAGGTAACTGAGCTCCACAAGCTCTGGAGTCGCCACAAGAGCCTGTCGTTGCCGCGGGAACCCAAAACAGCCGCCGAGCTCTGCGACGAGCTGGAGCATCCGTCTGAGAGCAGCATGCTGAACGAGACAGACTGCACTGAGGTCCTGCACAGCGAGGACCAAACAGAAGCCTCGGTGGAGGAGGAGGAGACCCAGTCGGAGCTCGAGAACTTTTCAGAAAACTTCTCTGAACCGACTGAAGAAAACAGCTCGGGACAAAATGAGGAACTAAAGTGCGAGATTAATCCGGAAAACGCGGAGGACCAGCCTGAATGACTGCTGCTGTTGTTCGTTAATGCGCACTAACGAGTCGAACGTACTGGGACGTCCATGCACACGACCCTGCCTTCACACTCGCAAGCGACAAAATGGGAACATATCGACGCTTCTTCATGTTACGACAATTAGAATCTAAATAATTAGCGCTGCTGATTTCCAGTCTGAACCTGTAGGTGGTGTCATACTGGATTCTTTTCCAGTGGCGATAACGTTAATAAATTGGCCAGAATGCTAGCAGGTACTATTGTTACTGTTACTAATAAAAGCGATTGAAAATTAATAACCAACAACTGACTGATTTTGGACTGGAAAAGCAGACGGTTAATATTTAATATGGATAAATAGCTGTGTGGTGGAACACTCACCAATCTGGGAGTTTAAAGGCTAACGTAAAGAAATGCTAACGCTAACAGAAGCTCACAGCTGTTAATGTAACATCATGTAATATAAACAATATTAAAATAAGTTAAACATAAATAAAATAAAAAAAGACAGTAATATAACCTAAAGCCACATGGGCGTGACCTGAGCATCTTGTCGCTTTCCAGTGTGAACGCTGGGTGAATTCAGGGTCGAGGACGAAAGTATAAACAGCAAGGCACACTCACTACACCGATCCCGCTCACGTCCAAGTGAGAACCGAATGTATAGATGCGGTCGCATAAACGATATTTAATAAGCATGTGCCGATGTTATCAGATATCATCACGACATCATAATGGAGACGCAGCTGATAAACAGAATGATGGGTTTGCTACCTTTCAGCTGACCTTGGGCTGTTCTCCAATTGGACATGCTTTATTTCAGGAGCACAAACTCTGGCCAAAAAAAAAAACCCAGCCTTACCCAGGCTTTAAAATATTACCCAATATTTTAAAGCAGCTACGATGACAAATATTACAATAGGCCGTACAACTGATTATCGGCGCATGGCTATGTGTATGCATCAGAATGAATATCAGATTATGAAAGGAGGAGCTGTGTGTGTGTGTGTGTGTGTGTGTGTGTGTGTGTGTGTGTGTGTGTGTGTGTGTGGGTGGGTAACTGACTGAAGTGTGTGACTCAGCTGCACACTGAACCCACGTCCCCCATCTGGAGCTGACACTTTTCATCTGTCTCTGAGAGCTAAGCTACAATTTGTCTCTAAATTTAGCCACTTAATCGCCGCAGTGACGATCAGAGAGGAGAAAAGATGCAACAAAACAGACAGAGAGACAAAGAACGGCGAGAAGAACAGCGTGAAGAGGAAGAGGAGAGGTGGAATGAAAGAGAAACAACGAGTGAACGAGGCCGAAGGACAAATTTTTCAGCACGTTGTAATTAGCGTGTGGTCAACGGTACACACGCTAGCTGAAAGCGGAGACTGAGCGTAAATCAGGCAGTTTAATGAAACATGATTAACACACACACACACACACACACACACACACACACACACACACACACAGGAATGATGTTACAAAGGACCTTTCGCATGCACTGCATGTATTTCCACAGGAACCGGCCCAAACAGGAACAAACAGATCTCGGGAACAGAGTTCTAGATCATTTCTCACTGTTATCATTGCAACACAACTTCACTAATAACGTTAAGTCACTCGTAGTAGACGCACTCAGAGTCGCATTGTTCCTTCGTCTGATTGGAACGGCTCTTTGGTTCGCCAGCTCATATCGGCAGAAAAAACGTGGGTAAAAATATAAATGATTTTATTTCATCTGCAATTTTTCAGCGACGTAATTACCACAAATCCACAGAATAAATATAATTTCATTTAAAACCTAGTGAGGTTAACAAGCTAGCGATGCTCTTCTGTGGTTTTTAGCAACACAAAAAGTTATGATTAAAGAACGAAAAAAATGTTGAGGTTAGCTCACAAACAGTAACCTCTTATTGTAACGTAGGCGAACTAGCAACGTCCCCTGTAGTACCGTAGTAATTAACGACGACTGCTCGTCAACAAAAATACAATGAATGAAAAATGAAAACATTGTAAAACGTTATCTTTGTGCTACAATTTCAAAGTTGTTCCATCTTTCACCAGGTTAGCTAGCTAAATTTTCCTAGCTAACAGGAAGTTAATTTATTGTTAACAAAATTACAAGGCAGTTAAATGAGAATAACTTTGTAAAGATGTTATCAATGTAATAAATATACTACTTGTATAATAAAAAACAACATATTTTTGTTTATGCGGTGTTTCTACAAATTTCCTGTTGATCCAGACAGCACGTAATTTGAAAATTTGTTCTATCTTTTGCTAGCTTAGCTAACTAGCAAGCAATAACTTACTGTTGTAACTTTAAGTTAACTAATTTTTAACCAAAATATGACAACATGAAAAGAAAATTGTTAATACGCCAAAAATATAAAGCCACTATCAAAGTATTAAATGTTTTACGAATATTATATTTGAGTTTGTTTGACGTTTTGTCAGGAGTAGGCTCGTGTTTTCTCGGTTAGCAAGCTAGCAAGCAATAACCTTCTGTACTAACTTTTCCTAGCTAGCTAACAGTCTCCCGTGGTAACTTAACTGTACCTTAACCAAAAGCATCTCACGTTAGTCACATCCCATATGACAAAAAAAATACAATTTCTGTTTGTTTGTTTGTTTGTTTGCATTTTTAGAAATTAAAACACAAACATTTCTGCAAGTTGAGAAATAAAACCTGAGCAAACAAACAAATCATTAGCATACTGTGTTGTACTGATAGCGCCGCCCCCAATACCATTTATAGGTTTCTGTTCCTGCCGATCTTGAGCTGGAACCAAAACCAGTTGCTGGGTCATTCAGGACATGGAGCGATGGCTGACTGAAAAAGCACAGTTTTATATATCTAGATCTTTGTGCAAAAGTTTTTACTCCCTCATACACACACTTTCACATGCAAAGCGGCTAAATTTAGGATTTTGAAGTCTCATTTTTAAAAGTTTGAACATACAAGAACCAGACAGATTCCTTATCATGTGCATGCAGACACCCAAATCACAGGACGTCCACTTTACGTCCACTTTAAGTCCGCTAGTGAAAGCCTCAGCGTATTTAACATGGAGAGAAAATCTGTGAGTTTTGAGCGAAGACAAAAAACCACCTTCATGAGCCTGTAAGCTTGGAAACTGTCTGAGGTTTTATATCAGCTGTGGAGTACGAGTGCTCCGGGACTGCAGGTGGCGCTGTTAAAATTTCATAAAAATGTCCACGACTAAAACAAAAGATTGCCACTTAAAAAAATCGTCCATCTTGGAACGAATCAGCTTGGCCACACCCTTTTGCAATGACCAGTCTTACATTTTAACAGTGCCACCTACAGTACTGGAGCACTGATACGAGCCCATGAAGAGAATGTGTGAGGTCTTCTTGCAGCCTTCACAGACGTCGTTATGTACGCTGAGGTCTTAGGTTGGATGAGATGTGCTACCTAACTTTATTTACATGCAAAAGCTCTTCATCAGGTACTTGAAGTAATACCGTAACTTTTTTACCTCCGAGGCCGGATTCGGTCAAAGCTGCAATGTTTCAGTTCCTTTAAAGCAGTGTGTATTTAATAGCAATCGTAGTTACACTGTAAATTGCACCAAACAGTACAGTAGGCGTGTGCCGATAATCACTTATATATAATTATAATATTCAAAATGCATGATGTTGTACTTGTTGATAATTATCTCTCATAGCTAGCATGTTTTCTTGATGTACGATAATGTTTTAAGAGCCATATTTGTGTTTGTGTTTTGCCAAAAGTCGTGTCCACGGTGACATTAAGCGAGTTAACATAAAGAAATCAGACGTGATCTTCATCCTCATGATTAAGTTGAGTTCCAGTACTGAAGAAAGCAAAAGCTGCCAAGCGATCGTGATCTGATCTGGCACAAACGTTGACGAAATACTGGTCAGCATTTGTCAATGAAGCGGCATGCTACATTTTATTGAGAAAAAAAAATTCTGAAATTGGTACACAAACGTTTAATATCTGCGAATTTCCTACAAGCAGCACCTAAACAGAGAAGTTTGTTCTGACATTTGTTAGGTGTCAGGTTTCTGTTATCCGATTTAAATCGCTAGCAATAACCTCATAACTTTATTTAGCTAGCAATAATCCGTGGTAATTAGTTAGCTATCATGAACCTCTTGGAATAACTTTAGCTAGCTAGTAATACCCTTCTGTTTTAAATTTTGCTAGCTAGTAATACTGTCATGTAGCTAGTTATTTTCGCGGTTACATCCCGGATGGACGCGTCCCACTTAGACACGTGCTTAATTTTCCCAGATGGACGCGTCCATTCACGGCAAATTCTAAAAAAAAAAAAAAAAAACATAGTTAAACTTGTAGACAAAGATTAAGTAATGCGTCCAAAAAAAAAATAAAAAAAATCATGGTTAAGCTTGTAGATAAAGATTAAGTAATGGACACGTAGCGTAAGTAATGGACGTGCCCAATTGGGATGCGTCCATCTGGGAAAATTAGGCACGCGTCTAAGTGGGATGCGTCCATTTGGGATGACACCATTTTCGCTAGCTAGCAGTGCCCTCGTGTGATATCTTTATCTAGCTAATAAACTCCTGCGCTAACTTTAGCTAACTAGCCATAACCTCCTGAGGTAACACTAGCTAGCTTACAGTATTCTCCTGTGTTAACTAGCTGACAAATGTTTACTTTAGAGGTTCTCATGTTTATTTTTTACAAGATAACTCAACAAGCGCACTCGTCCCAGAAACACGCGTGTTCTTTATATTCGTGCCATACAGGGTTTGTTGCTAGCTAGTGCTAGTTAGCATGAGCATCCTCTCTGTCTGTGTTGCGCTAAGAAGAGGAATTTATCAAGTTTACAGAAACCGATAAAATTTGATTCTTTAAAAAAAAAACATAAGTGTGAAATAGCAAGCTAGCTAGTAATAATCTCTTGTGGTAACTTTAACTTGAAGCTGCTAGCACTAAATGCGCTCCTGCAGCGCGTCTCAAACTCAGGAGTATTTCTGTTTACGTGTCCTTGTTCAATTGTTTTTAGAAACTTAACGCGACGATAACATTTTCCACAGAAGCTGCCGTCTGTTCTTTGTACGTTTTGGTATGAGAAACCGTTAGCTAGCGCTAGTTAGCGGTGTTAAAAAATAACCAGCATGTTAAAAGGTAAATAGAACGGAGACGAGATATCGGCACATGTCTACAGTACACTCGCAGCTGTAATGGTGATGTTTTTCGGCCATGTTCCGCTCTGCTGCTAACGTTCTCCATTAAACCCCTCACCTGCACTGTACAGTTCACCTGGAGTGGGTCGTGTTTAATCCTTCGTATCTTACCTGCCTTCATATGCACTTTGATTGCAGCCTGCATTTTAGAACTAAATTTCAGCTGCAAAGCTTTTTTTATTTTTATTTTTTCATTTTTCTTGAACCGACTGTGCAATAATCATTTATATTCCTGCAACTAACGCTTGCCAAATAAGATCAAGTCTTCGAATGTCGTTTTTGATTCCTGTTTGTGTATTTCTCATGCACAGATGGATAACACTTTACTTTAAGCGCAATATTTAAGCTCACTATCGTTAATCTCCTGTCATAGTTAGCGACGTCTTCACGTTATAACTTTATCTCAATAGCAAGATCATTGTCCGATAACTTCAGCTCGCAAGGAATTAGCTTCTGAGTTAACAATTAATTCCCTCATGTTACAACTTTATCTCGCGAGCAGTTACCTCCTGAGGTGGTGATAGCTTGTTAGCAATGCTCTCACATGTGATAACTTTAGCTAGCTATCATTAAGCGTATTAAGCAAATATCACGAGAGTTTCATTAGCCCCTTATGTGTGTTCCTTAAAATAAAGTGTTACCCACACATGAGATTTAGGACACGTCCCAAACGCTAGTGTTTACGAGAAGAGTTATTAAGAATTCGTTTTACTGAATCGTGCCACAATCAGTGGAAAAGAAAATATTTTTAAATCATTTGGGATGGTGTCCGTAGAAGCTAAGTCATAAAGAACATGAGTTTAAATTATTATTATTATTATTATTATTATTATTATTATTATTACTACTACTACACATGCTAATTGTTGATTGTCGATAGCTGTGAGATGTCAAAAATTTCCCGGGCGAGTTAAAGAAATAAAACTGAAACTCACATACTGTACAATATTAAATTTATTGAGATGCATCAAAGCTAACAAGAATTCTTAAAAAAAAAAAAAAAAAAAAGAGCTAATTTTATTTAATTTTTACGTGTTTGTACATTCTTATTCTTGCTAGCCAAGCAACTGCGTGTGTATTACCCACAATGCATTGTGAGCATTTTAGTTTAACGAATTCACGTAAAGACTTGGCACAATAACATTCCTATCACTTTCGAAACAAATACAATTTTATGCTAGCTACGTTATCTGTGATGGCGCTAAAGATCACATAGTATCCCTGAGTTATCTAGTGTGGTAGCTTGCACACCATTGAACCAAGCAGCTAGCAAACTGATCATACAACATACTTAGGGGAAGAAGGATCCGTTTAGTATCTGAAAAGGTTCTTTGGTTTGGTTTGTCTGTGTAGAACCCTACAGGTGAGGGTTTCTCTTTGATAAAGGGTTCCTCTTCAAAGGTTCTTTGGTTTTAGGAACCTTTTCTGGCAATAGAGACAATTTCTTATTGACGCCATCCCCCAAAAATGTATTCTTAAAGTAACAGGGTTTTTTTTTTTTTTTTTCTTGCTCTGTGCCAAATCTTGGCTAATTTCTGGGCCAGAAACATTTAAATAGAAGCTTTAAAACCAGCTACAATGACACAAGAACTGTGAATGCAATTTTGCAAATCACAGTTTTCCGAAGGAGTCTTTAAAATCACGTGATCGTTACCAGTCTAGAGACATTTTTAAAATGTACAAACCGCACCTTTAAATGTTCAACCATTATTTGCTTGAATGACCTTGAATAACTTTTAACTTTAAACACTAGTGTTGTGGACAGATTCTCTCTCTCTCTCTCTCTCTCTCTCTCTTTCTCTCTCTCTAACAGAAATGCTTGTTTTGTCTTTCTGTGCAAAGTCATTATCAAGGACATCACTGATTAGATCCTGCTGTTTCCGTCTGCTGTGTCACCGTTAGATTGCAGATTCATGGAAAAAAAAAATCTTCCCTGTTCTCCATTCAGCTGTTTATGTGCTAATTAATCAGGCTTGTCATGTATAATACTGAACGCTAATCTACTGCACATTAACGTAGAGTTAAGCAATAAGTCTGCACTCGTGTCCCTGAACGCTGAAAGCCTGTACAGAAATGACATGATGTAAAAATGTGTATGAATCCAGCACACGTGGCCTGTACATACAGAGGATATGCATATGGAATCAACAGTTGCCATTATTTTTCAGAAAAATATTACATTTTGAAGTTGTTGTTTTTTGTTTTGTTTTGTTTTTTTACACATCAGCAAAAAAAAAAAAAAGATTAAATTTCAACTTTGAATTTTGTCTTGGATTTCTCGCTCTGTTGAAATCAGGAATCGGGAGGTGAAAGAGCTACACACTCATCCACTTTAATGCAATCGTGATCAATGCAATTCCCAAATAGATTCTTATACAAAGGATTTAAAAAACAAACAAACAAACAAAGATTGCACATTGAACGTCACGTCCCACTCACGAACACACACGCACGGTGACGTCACCAGGCCACGTTTACAGAATAATGCCACGTCGATTATGAATCACGAGTGTAACTTCACTGTGGCACGTCATGCACGTCGATGAGGTTCTACTGCCCGTGTTCTAGAGCGTTCCATCACGATCACGCTGTAGACCTGCTGCGTCTCAGGGTCACGGAGACACGTGGCCTCGGAAACCTTTTCGTTCAGCAGCCGACAGGAAACTTTTCACATCACAGTGGAGCAGAAAAGGAAGCCAGAAGGAGAGAGAGAGAGAGAGAGAGAGAGAGAGAGAGGAGGAAAGGAACGTAGCAGTTTCTTGAGGTACGACATCACACAGTGATCGTAGTAATGCGTTTCCATACGGCTCAGATTTCCTGCGTCGAAGCTTAAAATCCTCAAACAGTCCTCCGCAGCTCCGCCGATACGATACGATACGATACGATAAACTCAGCGGTGGAAAATGTACAAAGAATAAACTTCAGTGAAAGGTTGGGTCATTGGGTCAAAATCGTGATGAAGTGGATGTACAGGTCAAATAAAAAATTCTAAGTGAGTGAATGTTAGGTGTTTATACCTAAAAATTAAATTATACATTACACTTACAAATTCACACTTTAATTTGTAAGAAATATTACGAGTGTTAAAGCAGGACTGGGCAGCGTGGATAGTGCCGGGTTCAGAACATAGACAATTTATTCTGTCCACATTCACTGGATATGAGCAATCGTGCGCTCTGATTGACTACTCTACTACTAGGGTATCAGCTCATATACCGTGAGTAGAGAAAAACAAAATGGCGGACCGTGTTGCTGAACCAACCGAGGACGAAATAAAAACTGGACTCGAAAACAAAACCCCAGAAATACAAAAAAAAAGCAACAAAATATGGAATAAAAGTATTTGATGGTAAGAACATCTCTTTTTTTAAATTATTTTTCAAGAATTATTATTAGCGCATTTTTCACAAATTGCTCCGGTCATTTCGCCGGTTTGTTTACATTCTAAGCGGAAATGATTTTGTCGGACGTTTTGTATAAAGTTTTTATTTATCGAATTTGCAAAAAATTTAAATAAAAATGCTCCGTTTCACAAAAGCCAGTGACTGTGGATAGAATAAAACAGTTATTCCACTCAATCTCGTCGTACATGGCTTATAGCCGACTCGGTGCGTATCAGCTCATGTACGACTCGATTTCGGGGGAATAACTGTTAAATGTAATGCTACGTACACTCGTAGGAAAAAAAAGCCTCCTCAGATGTTCTTTGGATAGTTGCAAGTTTTAGGAAGGAATTTTATATTTTCTTCTAGCTTGCTGCATAGAAGCTTTCAAGGTTCCCCTGAAGGAGAAGCTGAAGAACCTTTTAGGATTTTTTCCAAGAGTGAAGTGAACAGCAAAGAAAAACAGCCAGCGAGACGAGTGAGCGCAAAATGCCGTGCTGCATCAGTTCTGTTTCACTCGGCCGACTTTTGGAAACGCAAAGGCTCGGGCTGTCATGAGTGACTTCCCTTGTGAGAATGAGAACATCTGATAGATCAAAAGGCCTCCGAAATCCTCCACTTCAAACCATGGATAAAACTGTTTAAAAAAAAAAAAAGAGCTGCTGGATTTCCTGTATCTTTGATCCAGTTAATCGATACCCTCAGAAACAACAGGAACACACTGTACTTTTCCTTGGTGTTGGGGTGGGACCATCAAGGGAGTATATTTTCTACCTTTAGTACGCATATTTCCCTTGGAAACATGAATATAGTTTATGTTTAAAAACGATTTACGGTGTATATTTGGATCTTATTGATTGGCCAGCTGTAAATAGTATTCCCAGGTAAAGGATACAAACTAAAGGTACAAAATATGTCCAAATAACAAGAAAAAGTACAATTTCCTATCTTTCTTCCTGAGAGTGTACTGTCTTGTACTAAAGTGGCCTTGTTACATTCAAACAATGCTGATAAGAGTCGCGCAGGGACTTCGTAAACTGGAGAAAAAACCCCACATTCAACAACGGAATGCTTTATGACGTCTTAAGGTTAGTGACGAGGTTAAGAGAATCCCTGTTCTGACTGGTTGTAGAGGTACAGAGTGAATGGAAGCTACGGCTGGTCACAAGGTCCTGCTTTAAAGTTCGACACAAGGGTACAAGCCAGTGGGATGGACAGAAACATAAAAACACTGGCAGTGTGAACGAGGAAGACTCCAATGTCCCCCGATTCAAATTTCATCCCACTGGCAGAAAAAAGGGGCATTATCGCTTGATGTGGTCTTGTGGCAATACAACAACATAAACGGTGGCAACACAAAAAAAGGTTTGGGTCAAAGAGTCCTGCTATGAAGTCAGGCACCGATATCCATGTGTCCTGTGTATTGGGACATTCAGAATCTCCAACTGGAAAATGTCGAACAAAGGTGACGGTCGACGGATGTTCGTTTGATTTGATGTGAAAAGCTGACATTTCAAAAAGTAATGGTCTTGATCCAGTATCAAAAAACCTCTGACAGTTCCTTGTTTTTGGTGAGATGCCGATTATTCTATTGCACATTTCCTCATTACATTTGTGTCATTAAAAAAAAAAAAACACATGGGGGGGATAAAGGAAATAATAAACCACAATAAAAATATAGATATAAAAAAGGAAGACAGAACATAAACGATAGATGATACACAATTATATAATACAAAAAAAGGCCTAGCGTGAAGTAATATTTCCCTTGTAAATTGTTGATGCAAACAAAACGAAGCGCAAAACGTAAATGGAATTGACTTGACAGAAGAAATATCCATTCAAAGTGTTGGAGTGAGTCGACACATTTCTATAACGCCTTCGTCGGGGGCGGGGGCTGAAACTGAATTAAATGAAACTCTTATTTTCCAAATTAGCAAACCTTTATGGCATATGATATACAAGTAATATTCATATCATGAGCAAAATAAATTACATTCTGACTGAATCGATTCATTTGAAAACGACTTCACATGGTAAATTTGATCATTTTGTAATTGGCGTAATTGCACGTTTCGTTTTTTTTTTTTTCCCCCTAATTGTAACTTTCATATTAAAGAAATAGCGTATAGGGACGACACAAAAGCAATATCTGGCATTATAGAAAGTCCAATAATGAGAGAGGAAGTGTCCATAGTTGCTAAAGGTTCAGCAAAAAGCTTTAAAAAAAAAAAAAAAAAAAAAAAGGTGTAGGGAAAATTCATGACCTGATAAAATAAATTCTATATGAATAAATGTTTAGCTGCTTTTGTATTTAAAAACAGTGGGAAAAAAATGTCAGTTGGCCTCAGATCAATGGCAGTACACAAATATAACCAGAATATAGCAGTAGCCAATCTGTTTCACTAGAGGACGCCACGGAGGATTCTTTATGCAATGGCAAGAGCACAAAATGAGAAGAGGTAATGAATATTTTCCTTTAAATTTTTTTTTTTAAATAATCATAAATACAAAAAGAACATTTTTGTTCAATAAATAATGTACTGATGAAGTACAGTGCATCTTTAAATAGATGCGTTTTTGATTTACCAAAACAATGCACCATCTCACAACAAATGAACCACTCCATTCATCATTATTGTCCTAGTGCGATCACACAACAAGAACAAAAGAAAGAATAACAAACAAACAAACAAACAAACAAAAAACTAACTACTGCTTAATAGAATACAACTGCAATCTAGCAGGTACTTAACTTTGTTTAATACTATAATACTGTCCAGCAGAGAAACTACACAAAAAACATTAGTGCTTGACCCGACTAAGAGTTCACACGGCACTGTTCGTTAGAAAAATATTTCAGCAGTCTTGAACATCAGCCTTTTGACATGGATCATATATTTATTTTAAATTAGGGTCCGTCAAAGAGGGGGCGTAAAACGTTTTTTGGAGTAAACAAACCAATCATTTTGGAAAGAATGAATATTCAAGCTGTATTAATGTATCGATGAAATTTTAATTGTATGTCTATTTCTTTCTAATCAAAGAAGAAAATTTTTTTTTTATTCCGCTGAACTGCTTGCTGTGTAACTTCAACTTGGAATCCAATACTGCCCAGCAATATCGTTATATGTTGAAATTAACCTTGAATATTAATGTGCTTTTTGTGGGTAAAGAAAAAAAAATCAAGTGTTTCCAGATATAGTAATTAAATATCTATTTTTGCTCAGTTCTAAAACCTCGTTTGGGTTCGCTGACGACACCGAAGTTCTTTGTAACCACAAAATAAATACTAAAATAAAACAAAACAAACTAGCAAACATGTTGGCATTTTGCTTTCGTTTGATCACATTTTGGGCTCATTTCTATGTAACTAATTCCCTGGGATAGATTGGCGAATATTCAGCCATATATTCCAGTATGAAAATGTTCAACCAGTAAATATAGTAGACTTAGAGCAGCAACATAACCTGTTTTGTGCAATTTTGTAAACTAAACTCTGTCTGGGCTTGATACCCAGATATAAGGTGGGTAAAAGGATTAAAATCCAACTCATCAGAGTATCCAATTTCCTGTCGATCTGAGTTCCACATAATTGCACCACATCTTTTTCTTTAATGAATCAGTGACCTTTATTCAGGATGGCTGGGCTTTATAGGTAAGGTAAGGAAAGGGGTCAAGGGAAATGGAGAGCCAAAAAAAACGTAAAGCCAATTACGAAACCCTCATCAGAGACACATCAGAACAAATGAAAGATCACATGACAAGTATCTCGTTGAGGGACTTTTTTTTCCAGGCCGATAGAGTTCCAGGGATGTCACAAGAAAGCAGAAATACATCTCTAAGGAAGACATGAAAATGCACAAGATACGATAAAGCAATTTTTAAAAAACTGAACAAAAGTTTAAAAAGATGAAAATCAAATGTAATCTTTAAATGCACTCAACGGTAAAGACCATTTGTTATTTGCGTATCTGATGTCTTACATTCTTGTTTTTGAGTGCTCACTCATTTTGTGTGTTACTCCCATACTGAAATCTCTCAATTTCTCTTTTTTTTTCTGTAATTTTGTAGCAAAAATAGTTTTGGTTGATTTCTGTGCTCATAGGCCTATGGCACCAAGTTGAAGTTTGGTACTTATACTGATTCACTGGTGTTTAAATTATTCCGTTTAACATTCAGTCAATGATGGACAAAGGCACCCATTTGGCATAAAATTTCTCTCAACATTTGCCTGGATCTACCATTCTATCAAAACCATTTCTGTTCTTCTTCTTCTTTCAAACTGGAGACATTATCCTCCAATGATGCTTAAGATACTGGGATAGCCCAGTTTTGCTTGTTGCCATTTTCTTACTTGCGTACTCCACTTACACATAACTGATCATCTTTAGAGTCTTATGTACTTTTAAGTAAACCAGCACTAAAGTGTCTCATATTGATACAAAAAAAACCTCCTCTTCATAGAGTTTGATAGCAAATGTACATTTAAATTTGAGCAACATTCTTTGGGGAGGTGAGTTGGTGCTATTTCTTTCTTTCAAGGTAGTTGGATGGCACCCAGCCTTTCCTTCCTTGTAGGCCATCTAGAACTTGGCAGTACCACCATCCATTAGGGTTCTTTTCTAGAACCTCCAGACTGGTGCCTTCAGGGAAGCCCATAGTCTCCTCGTCTCCACGATAATCTGCAATTGAGACATAGACTTCCCTTAGGTTGTTATGAATGAGATGCGTCTTCTCTATGGGTTTGGGCTTCACTGTAGAGACTGGAATTCCATTTCTCTGGGCAATCAAAGGGCTAGAGCTTCCTGCTGGTGCAACTGTGGTGATTCCAGTCCTCATCCTTACATCGCTAACAGGCTGTGGCCGCACAGCACTGAAGGAGGCGTTTCGGCGCACACCACCACTAGATCTCATGTGATCGCTGGCACCTAGTGATTCATTGCGCCTTAAGGACCCTGTGTATAAATTGGTGTCCTTCACAGGCTGTGGTGGGGACACAAAAACTGACTGTGGTCGCACAGCTGCCTGACGAACACCATTCCGCATTCGTACACCTGAACCGTTGAGCTGGGGGGATGGCTTACTAAAGCCACCAGGTGGCTTATTGGGAATAGGAGGGCTGGGATTTGTTGCCCGACGTAGATTCTGCTGATTTAGGTTATTGAGGGCCTGGACACGTTGCTCATTCTTTTCTAAGCTATTTGACTTGCTGGTGTTGCTCAGCTCTGCCAGGGATCCTTCATGAGACTCTGAGACACCTGCATCTGAAGGTTGCCTAATAGGCTCTAGGTAGAATGTAGGCACCCAACCCTCATCTACACCCCAGCGGACATACCACCAGCCACTTTCCTGCTTTTCCAGTACCTCCACTTCCACACCAGCAGGAAAGCTGAGCTCAGATTCTTGTGCCCGCTCATACGTGTCTGTAGTACGGTACAAGGCACCCTCATAATCAGAGTCTCCTCTGCTGCCCTTGGAATAGGTGCTGGAGAGGTCTGAAGTGCTACGGGAGGTTACCGAATCCTCTGATGACACCACTGATGCTGTCTCAGAGTCTTCTCCACCACGTGCACGGACTATCCCGTGTCGAATTCCTGCAGGACGCAACTGCCGCCGCAAGCTACTGATATCCATCCTCTCTGGGCTCTGTGTTTCAGACTTGGTCAATAGGGGCTTGGGTCGGACCACTGGCTTGGGACGAGTTGAGGGGCTCTGACCAATCCGGAGTTCCACATCCTTGCGTAAAACTGGCTCCCTTTTGGGATTTCGGCCAGATTCATCTGAAGACAATCTTGGGCTGGTCTTCTCGCCACGGGTTAGTGACTGAGTGCGTAGATCTGGAGGGTCCCTAAAAGATTTTCCTCCTCCAGATGAAGACCCCAGGGGTTTGCGGCCCAAAGTACGACTTCTTGGGGATTCTGAACCCACAGCACAAGATTCTCTAGCAGAGGCAAAGTCATCAGAGGAATATCTAAAACCATCATTCTCATAAATTGCCTCCTCCCTGGTGACTTCTTCCACTACGTGTTCATTCCTTAACGGGGAAGTCTTCACAGTAAAAAGAGGTGAGGCTTTACCTGTAGCCTGAGCGATTCTTTCAGCAGCAGCTTTACTGCTTTTTATAAGCACAGGACGAGGCTCCTTTTTTATAATGCTTGTGTCCACTTCCAGATCACATCCAATAGCAGGAATGTCATACTCTGGCTCCTCATATACAGGTCTACTGGGGGATTCTGGAGCTTTGGAAGCAGAAGCACTGGGGCAAGATGTGTCCTCTGAGTCCTGTTTTTTGACAGGTGGTGCTGGGGGTGGCACTTTGGGCCGAGTGAGTGTGCTAGTTCTCCTGCTTAAGTTAGGCTTCTTGCGCTTGTCAATGTAGGAACAAGGTGCCCAACCCTCCATGTCCCCAATCTGGACGTACCACCACCCACCAGAGTTCTTCTCTATTACCTGCAGATCACATTACCGATTATTTATTATAAAGCTTCATCTATTCATTTGATATAATTGAAGTCATTTTTAATAAACTAATATGTTTTCCTGTTGTTTATTTAAATTAGGTTCAGAACTGGATGGTCGAGTGAGGGTCTGGTCTAGTGAGGGTGGTCTCATGAGGGTTTGCGGAGAAAGGTCCACTTTTACAGAGCTTTCACATTTTACTTTCTTAAATCACACTGAGGACCTATAATATTCATAACCCTCCACTTTATGTTAACAGATCTTACATCAGCCTTTTGTCCTCCACGGAAGCTGATGCCATCTGAGATGCAGGACTGAAACTCTGCAATGGTGTAGTACTCCGTTTCCACAGTTGGGGGCTCTGGAGGCTTTGGCAGCTGGAATCCCTGAAAATGCCATAAAGTATAGTTATAGTGTTGTACTGCTGTTCAGTTTCACTTGGTATACCATAAATTAATTCTTACTAAATTTTTTTAGGTTTTTCTAACTAACCAGATTTGTATCTCGTCGAGGGGGAGGTTTCTGTCTGAGGTTTGGAGATCCTGCAAAATGGAGGGGAAAATCTCTTTACCAGCTGATAGACATAACAAAGATGTAATTGGTAAACACTGCACCATATTTTTTGTAATCAAGCAAGCCAAACCTTAGACTGACATTTGTACGAGACAAAACAGGTATTCAGTACAAAGTAGATTTAGTGACATTCTCTACATGAACACACTGTTATTTTTTTTATTTATTTTTTTAGTAATCTTGCACTGACAAAGTTTGGCTTACCTATAGCGTCAAAGCCTATTTAAAAGAAAACAGGGGCATACTTTTAAATGGATAATTTATAGTACAGTTTTGTGCAATGTACTGCCCTTACATCAAACTAAAAGCTGTCAAACGAACCAGGTTGTGGAAAAGGATGACAGATTAACTTTGTAAATATTCTTACCGATCTCCACTCGGTGTGGCGCCACTCTTGCTATAGCAGGCGAGCCCGGCTCTGCCTTTGGCTTAGTGTCTTGTAGGGTGGCACTACATGCAGACTGCAAGCCTGCCTTTGGGGCACTGCTAGCTGTCATTGAAGCCTGGTCTGCTTCAGGGGCACATGGCATGGGAAGACTGATCTCGCTCTTGGAGATGTGACGATCTGGTGTGGTGGCCTCTCCATCCGTCTGCACATCCTTCTCACTGACAGATTTCTTGTTGAGTAGATTGCTAATCTCCATGATGTTCCCTATGATCTCCACAGGGCCAGTCAGGGTCTTCTTCCTCGGGGACAGGTCGTCCTTCAGCTTCTTCAGGTATGAAGCCGGGGCCCAGCCCTCCTTGCCCAAGTACCTGTAATATAAAGGACAAAAGTTATTCGTCTGTTAGGTCCATAATCCATGCTGATTAATCTTAATTCTTCTCACTCTGTTGAAATGAGGGAAGAACTTTCTTAAAGCAGCAAAGGACAAATCTCTACCATTTCAATTCAAATTGTTATTTTACACTGAAGGAAAATAAACTAGATAGAGACTGTAACTAAAGTCACAGTGATTTGCGCTAGCTCTTACAAACCGGGACATCTGGTCACCGTACACTATAGATCCGGAATGGTAAGCGATAGAGAATGATTCTTAGTGAGGAAAAAAGCCCGTTTTTTATGGATCCTTCTGGTTTGGTGATCCAGATCAGCACCAAAAGTCATAGCAACTTAATTCAGCCCAGAGGTATTCTTCATGTGAAATTTGGTGATTGGTTGAAAACTGAGGGAGAAATAGCGTCCTAATAAACGTTAGGAGAATAAGAATAAGAATAAGATTAAGAATAAGAATAAGAATAAGAATAATAAAGTAGAAAGATCCTGAGTGAGAGTAACAATTTGTTCCAGCACTGCTAGCGCAAATTAATTCTCCTTTTCAAATCTCAGCAATAAAAAAAAAAATCTTATGCCAATGGCAAAACTCGTCTTAGATCCGCATTAAAAGAGACTTCAAGCAATAGCCAAGTGGTATCCAGCTTTGTTTTTTTTCTTTTTATGCAGACAGGTTTTTTATTTTAATTATACATTTGTAATATTTTTTATTATTGAGTTTCCCCCTCAAGCCACGTTTGTAAAATGCCATATGATTCTCATTCTTTTATTTTTAGCTGAGTGACTCCCTCCAGGGGGGGAAATAATATACAAGACAAAGGGACAGACAGAGAGAGAGAGAGAGAGAGAGAGAGAGAGAAATTCTTTCATAAAACACATAACTCTTCATTAAAACAAGAGAACTATAGAACCCGTGCCCTGAAAAGGCAACTGATAAAAGCTTCCATTATGTCCTTCAGTTAAACTGTAAAAACCACCCATGACTAAGCTTCCAAAAGTCACATAGTACTGCCTTCATAAAAAATCTCAATACAGCTCTGAGAATACAAGAGGACCACGTTTACCTGATATACCACCATCCTTCCAGGTTCCTCTGAATGACCTCCACGGTTACTCCTTTCTCAAACCCGATCTCGTCCTTACCCTGACTGTTGTAGGGCTGCACAGTGATGTACTTCTCCTCTGAGAGAAAGAAAGACAGAAAGAGAAAAAAAAATGTCAGTCAAGAAAGTTATTGCTTCTGGTTTTTCCTTTGCTCAGCAATGCCACTGTCTCATATCTCTGCATGAGGCTGGAAAAAAGGCTGCTGCTAACAACTTGGGATCGGCTTACAGCTACAGTGGCATGCAAAAGTCTGTGCACCCTTGCTTAAAATGTCTTTTACTGTGAATAGTTAAGTGAGCAGAAAATGAACTGATCACCAAAATACATAAAGTTAAAGATGTCACATTTCTTTTCAGCATTTTATGCAATATTTGTGTATTATTTTTGCTTTGTAGAATTATAGTAAAAAAAAAAGGAAATGAACACCATGCAAAAGTTTGGGCAGCCCAATACATTTGAGTTCTCAGGTAATTTTTAACAAGGTTCCAGACCTTAACAAGTGTTGCCAGGCAAAACAGACCTCGCCCGGCAGCACTTATTTTATACCTATATGTTGATAATGGTAATATTTCTCAATCATCA
>JAODTV010000016.1:37483710-37493931 GCA_025399955.1 Galeichthys feliceps
GCCGACCCCGGGGCTCGAACCCAGGACCTTCTTGCTGTGAGGCGACAGTGCTAACCAACTGCACCACCGTGCCGCCAAGTAATAATGTTGATAAGTAATAATATTGTTCAAAAAGTAATGTCTTCGAGGTCTTGAAGGTTTTATCTGGGTCGGCTTCATGAAGGGACAACAGGAGCTGATGAAAATACTCCATCACCGTAACACTTGGTGTTGGTCCTTGGAGCAGCCAGGAGCTTCTTCCCTTATATGGTATTATTGGGGTGTTAATTATGCTAATTCTCATGAACGCGTGCTGAATTAGACCCAGGTGGCCTTCATCATGTCTACGGTCTTTTACACCGTTATCTGAAGTTTGCCAAATCCTCACACCTGTACACGCCCACCGGAGGGAAAAAGTGTTCGGAATTTTAGATAGGAACACAGAGACGTTTTTCCGTGAGGCCCAGTGTTGTTCTCGGAGCTGATTTGAGTTATGGTGTAAAGACAGAGCTGAGAATATCTCTGAAATAAAAAGGCAACTTTATTTCTCAGGTGTTTACCTCCGAAAGCTCAATCCATCTCAACTAATCCCAATCAGAATTATCGCTGTTAGATAATCTTTCTTACGTCATTTAATCCTGAGTGTGTTCTGTGATTTATGGACTGACGGAGTGATGGACTGACGGACTGACGGAGTGACGGACTGATGGACTGATGGAGTGTGAAACCCTGCTATTGATTTTCCTGAAATCTGGCTCTTTAAAGCCCCGCAGTGTGTTTTTACGTGGTCATGTGAACGGTGTGTCTGTGATAAACTCTAATCTCAGATTATAATCACATTATTATGTTGTGTGTGCGCGTGTGTGTCTGTGTGCGTCTGCGTGCGTGCGTGTGTCTGTGTGGGTGCGCGTGTGTCTGTGTGCGTCTGCGTGGGTGCGCGTGTGTCTGTGTGGGTGTGGGTGTGCGTGCGCGCGTGTGTCTGTCTGTGTCTGTGTGCGTGTGTGAACCCTCCCAGTTTATTGGTGTTTAGTGTAGAAGTGTGTTTCCGCTCGACTGCCCCGTGTGACTGTGAGACGTCCGCGTGTGGAATAACCCCAGGATTAACCGTGTGCTGGGATTGGAGTCTCTCGCGGTCGCGTGTCTCGGTTTATCTCCGGAGCGCTGCGTTTAATCCGATCTGAAATGAAGTGTGCTGGGAATTAAAGAGTCCAAGTTTCCTGTCAGAACCGATCAGGGCTCGTGTTTGTGAAGTTCAACAGGATTTTGTATTCTGTCTTGTTTTTGAATTGTCTTGTCTTCAAGGTCTGCGGTAATGAACACAGCAGTGAGGATGTGCAGACACTCGGGCTGCGTTCCAAACCCAATGCACACACTTCCTGTGTGATAATTACAGAACGACACAGCCTGGTGTTTCTGGACATGATGCTGAAATCTAATCTGAAAATGGCTGAAAGACTCAAATTAAATTGACATGAAACAGGATTTGGGAGACGGAGAATAACGGAATAACGGAATAACAGGGAATAACAGAGAATAACAGAATAACAGAATAACGGGGAATAACTGAAAGTCACAGGCATAGAACATCGGATTATTTTTATTTAAGCAGCTCAAATAAAGAGCACAGACACGAATCGGACATTAAATCAAACGGTGATGAGGCGCTGTGTGTGTGTGTGTGTGTGTGTGTGTGTGTGTGTGTGTGTGTGTGTGTGTGTGTGTGTGTGTGTTAAACGCATTGACCCCATCACACTGCTCTCTGTGCAGTTCTGCAGCGTCTCGTTTTATCTTTTATCCCTCGGCTGGGTTTCATCAGTTCAGGAACCAAACACTCCTCAGTTTAAAGTCGAGGCTTCATCAGTTTGAATCTCATTTTTTGAGATCCCACAGGTGCATCTCACACACGTTCCTGTGCTCACCGTTTTCTGCCTGTTTGAGTCGGTGAGTCTCTAATTCTGGGTGAAAATCATGATTGTTGAAGGTTCTATAAGGTTCCGAGAGAACGACGCGAGTGTGGCACCTCAGCGATGAGCTGAAACTGAAAATGTTCACTTTAGTGCAGTTTATTCTGAATAAATTCCTGAATATTTTAAAACCGCTGTAAGATTGTCCCTGTAAGGGTTTCTGTGAGAGCGCGGTCCTACAGGAGCAGGTTTTATGAAGCAGAGATGAAGAGCTGGTTATAAAAGCGAGCAGCAGGAAAAAGTAAAAAATAAATGCAATGAGCTGAAACAGGAAATGGTGTCTGAAGTCCGCGCTCCTGCCAGGCCTCTGTTTTCTCACGATCTCCTGCAGGAATGTGGACGATTCTCCAGCGTCTGGTCCTCCAGTCTCCCCTCCGTCCCTCAGCTCCTGACCCCGCTGACCCCCCGCTTCTCACCCCGTCCTCGTCTCCCTCGGGTCAGTCTGAGCCGTTACAGGACATGTGCAGAGAAACCAAGTGTGGAACACCGGAAACTTCTTCAGACTTGGAGCTCGCAGTTCGCTTTTTAACTCGTCGGCTCACGGAGGGCGAAGCTGCAGGAGGAAGTGAGGAGGGAGATGATCAGCTGAGCGCGCCGTGACCTGACGTAGCACGAGGTTGGCGTCAGACCGGAGACGTTCCTGCACTATGAATCAGGGTCACGAGAGAAACTCTCGTTTAATCTATTCATTTATTTTAATGTTAAATATCGCTGTAAAAATTAAGGTGACTTTTGCGTGCAGATATTTTGAAATGTTTTATTTAAACGACGTCTAAATGAAGTTTCCACCGCGTTAGCGTCAGAGTTCAGCGATTAAAAATGGTCCGATTTCTCCGTCTGTCTGCCTCCGAGTGAATTCCTCATCGACATCGAGGGAACAGGACTGAGGGGAACAAAACAAACACAAAATATTTCTTTCATATTAACTTTACAGGTGTGTGTGGAAATGACACAGATACACACACACACACACACACACACACACACACACACACACACACACATGCCCAGGCTTTGGAGTCACAGAGAACTTCATAATGTCCATGTGAGGACAAAAAGTTTGTGACCCCCTGAGCTACAGGGCGAGAGACATTCACACCGAGAGGAAAGAGTTTCAGACTTTCAGAGAAGCGTGTGTTTTATTTCCTGCGTTAAATGGACAGCAGACGTGGCGGTTCAGAGAGCAGCGCGAGTCAAACGTGTTCACGTGAAGCCGCACTGTGGAACAAACCAAGAGAGATTTTGTCGTATTTATAGCCATGAAACAATAATTAATGTTTAAACATAAAAATTTTTAATTACCTGGCAGGGGCGGTCCCATGATCAAGGAGGGGGTGTGTCCACAGTGAGGCCCCGCCCCTGCACTCAGGCTGTGCCGATCTTCACAGATTTCTCAAATGCAGGAATCTGGACTGCGTGATTTCTGGAAGCTGTGGCCTAAATGTTAGAGAAGCAGTTTTGGTTCACCAAAAAGGTTGCTGGTTTAATTCCATAATAAACAGCACTTTCCCCTCCCTCTATATCCATCAGTAGTGTATTCATCTGCGGCTGAAGTGCCCTTGAGCAAGTCCCCTAATGCCAACTGCTCCCTGGGCGCTGCACTACAGCTGCTCACTGCTCTGTGTGTGTGTGAGAGAATTTCACTGTGCTCTCATGTACATGTGAAAAATAAAGGCTTAAAATTAAAAAGTGAACAGAATCGTCCCGTTCACTCCTCAGAGACTTCCTGAACCATCACCAGAACTTCCTTAAGGAAAGTATTTTCCGTAGCTGGATCTTTCCTGGTTCCAGTAGAACACAGAGCCATTCCTTTAGATCGACCCGGAGCTCCTGCTCATCATCGAGTGATGAAATGATTATTTTTCTACGTGCAGGAGGAGAGGAGCAGTGATGTGGCGACCAGAGGCCGCGGAAAGTCACTGAAATTTGGCGACTTGTCGTGATGACGGGTGAAATAACGGTCGGCGAAGCGAAGTGGGCGGGTACTAAGTTACACTCGAGTTAATCTCGTCTCTGAGGCGACGCGATTGAGGAGACTACCAATGAGAGCGAAGGACACCGCTGACTGACACAAGACACCAACATGGAGTTAGAAATAAATATACAAGACGGTTACCAAGGCAACCAGAGCCTGGAGCGCCCCCTAGTGACCGACCATGTGACAAGCGAATCACTTCCGAGTGTGAACGGCCCTCAGAGTCGATCAGGGTTTTATTTCTTCAATCCGACTGATTTTAGTGTTGAGTCCAGACGCCGAGTCCAGACTCTGGTCCCGACCCCATCTCCAACCGGCGCTCCAGAAATCAACACTTTTATCATCATCAGCTGCAGAACTTTACGCTGTTATTAATCTCCTCTGTGAATATAAACAGTAAAATAAAGCTTCATCTTCGAGATGATATAAAACAGAGTAAAGTCTCAGGTAATTTATTTACGTAAACATCTGGAGCTGGTTCTGAACGATCGTCTGAGTAAACCGTCTCACTGAACTGTTTTCCCTCCAGCTGAGAAACATATTTTCTTTTTTTTCCTTTTTTTTTTTTTTTTTTGTGAGTGCTGAGGATCTGGAGCTGATCACTTTCTCCATCTGCTGCTATAAACGATGCTAATCGCACACATGGATCTGTTTCCCACTAATCTGGTTTAGTTTCTGAGATTATTAACTTCTGATCGTTGATGAAACTGATTAACGCAGCTCTCGACTCGACGCTTCAGTTTATTTATCGCGCTTTTAACAACAAACGTCAGAAAGCAGCTTTACAGAAAAATAAACATTTTAAACATGTGCATTAATACATTTTACACTTTTAAATATCTTTTTTTAACTCCATTTCTGTCGTATTGTCTGTTCCGTCTTCCGTTTTCAGACGTCTGGAGTTTTCGCTCCGTGTGATCTCGAACGCTGAAATGTTACACAAGAAGAAAAATTTAATAAATATAAATATAGAGATTTGTGTCCGTGTTTAATTAATGCAGCTGTTTAATTAATTCTACATGAACAATATTTAAACAACAATGTGAGCAACAGTTGCTTGGTCCTTGCTAACTGCTAACTTACTGAGCTCAGGGTCTGTGAAATATATTTGTGTGTTTTTAAAAACATTTTTACTGATTTAACTTTATTTTAATTGAGGATTTGATACAGAGGCAGCTTTTAGTCACAGCACTGATATCAACTTTTATTTCTAACTCATCAGTAATGACCAGCTAGTTTAGATAGACCGCTAGTTAGCCTGCAGTGTGTTAGCTAGACCGCTAGTTATCCTGCAGTGTGTTAGCTGGACCGCTAGTTAGCCTGCAGTGTGTTAGTTGGACCGCTAGTTAGCCTGCAGTGTGTTAGTTGGACCGCTAGTTAGCCTGCAGTGTGTTAGCTAGACCGCTAGTTAGCCTGCAGTGTGTTAGCTGGACCGCTAGTTAGCCTGCAGTGTGTTAGCTGGACCGCTAGTTAGCCTGCAGTGTGTTAGCTAGAGGAGTAAAATAAAATTGTTCACTGGTTGTACAGTGTTTCAAATGAAAATTTTATATTTCTCTTTTTATCATATATTTTTGTGTCCTTTTGTCAGGGAGATATCCAGCAGCTGCTGTTGGTCGAAGATGCTCGAGCTGCGTACGATTATTGTGAACATTACAGTCCTGAGTGTGGAACTCCACATCAGGAAACACCGCAGGCTCAGGAACCCGAGGAGGAGGAGGTGAGTTTAGATTTCCCACAATTCCAGACCATCACTCTTTACCGCGGTGTCGTGTGTTAGCTAAATAGTATGTACTATGTATGTAAAATATGTAAAATAAAGTTACGATGAGGAACTGTCACTGGCTTTGATCGCTAAACATAATGTTTCATGTCCACAGCTAGCTGATGATTATTAAGTATAACAGGGTGTGTACTGTTACATCTCGCTAATCATAAATAGATAAATACCCTGATAGATTGGTTTATTAAAAATATTAATAATTTTTTTTTTTAAATGTAATAATGGATTAGATTTTCGCTGCATTGGGGGGTGCTTTATTGTAACGTTTGTAACTGAAACGTGCCACTCGATCCGTTAGCGTGTGCTGAGATTTTCCAATGATATTTTAAAAGAAAAACTCATGAGCTCACGGTGGAAACATTTCCCGGAGCCTGGTGATATATTTCACTTAATGACTTGAGCAGGCTGCAGCTCCCTCAGCGGGAACGCTCAGTTTTTCCCCTGCAGATACGGAGCGCCGGGATACCTGGAAAAGTGAAATTATTCAGCACACGCCGCGAACACAACGATAAATCATCAGCAGTCTTACAGAAAACTGCGTTTCGGAAAAAACCACACTGGCCGAACAGAGAAGGGAAAAAAACCTTTGTGGGACAGAGGGAGTGTTAAAAATCAAATTACAGAATAACACACACACACACACACACACACACACACACACGAGCGCAGAAAAACCTGCACAGATTCAATATAGAACATCTTTTTCAGGAAATTTAGAGCCACGGCTCAGAAACACTCGAGTCACGATTCAGTATTTGAGTTTTATTCTTTTTACAGTTTCAGATTCAGACAACAAACTCGAGTGATAAATCATCTACCAACTGGAGTTCTCTCTCTCTCTCTCTCTCTCTCTCTCTCTCTCTCTGGCTCTCCGTTTATTTATTTATTTATTTATTTATTTATTTATTTCTTTTATTCACTAATTCAATCAGCAGTGAGTGAGCTAGCAGGAACAGGAAGCTGTGACCATATATGGAAAGTATAGCACTGAAAGGGAAGACCGTGGAGTGTAAATGTGATTCTGGTTATTTTTCTTTTCTGTTTGTTTCTCAGTACAACCCTGAGTACACGTATCCAGATTATTATGACTACACGGAGGAGGAACTCGCACCGACTGAGCTTCCTGTCGAGGAGACGAAAATTGACACCATGGTAATGCATGCTCATTAATATTCATGAGCTTTAATAATAAAACATACAGAGCTGATGGTGTGTGTGATATCTTCATTTACACACTCAGCCCACCACAGGGGACGTGGAGTACTTCACCGAGACGGAGCTCGATTACGGCATTGTGGACGGATTCGAACCCCAAACCACCACATCACCTGTTAAAGCTGAGGTCAGTCAGGGACATGCACACACATACTCACATGAACGTGCTCTCTCTCTCTCTCTCTCTCTCTCTCTCTCTCTCTCTCTCTCTCTCTCTCTCTCTCTCTCTCTCTCTCTTATTCATCATTATTATAATAATTGTATTATTTATGTTGTAACTCAACCAACCGTTCGAGTAAAGAGCAGTAATCGGTGTAGTGGTGTTGGTGGGGGAGGGGGAGTGTAGGCCTCGCTGCTCAACATCTGTGTTTGGGACGAGGTTTATTCCAGACTCTCTTCCATATCCAGATTTGCTTTAATTTAACACACGTGTTCATAATCAAGGGAAAAGATCTGCTGTGGTATTTAATAAACTGAAAGTCGAAAATCAGGACAGAGAAGCAGATTTTATTGCAGTTTAAAGGTCGCACATCACTGGCATGAACAGAGTCCTCATAAAAAAAACATTCTGATTTTCTGATTTTGTTCCATAAATCTGATGTGGAGGACAAAACTTTAGTTTTTGCTCTGTACAAAGTGACAAATATAATAAAGGGTTCGGGTTAAACATACTACAGAATTACAGGACCAGTCAAAAGTTTGGACACGCCTCCTAATTCAGTGCTTTTTCTTTATTTTTATTAATTAAGTCACTTCCTGTCTTAAAGTAATGATGGATGTCGTTTCTCTTTACCTAGTTATTCAGTTCTTGATATAATATGGATCACTACAGTTGTGGAATTGGGCTATTTACTGTATTTTTATTATTTACTGTTTACTGTTTGATCACAAACACATTAAGAAGGTAAGAAACTCGTCCACTAATTACCTTTTGACGAGACACGCCTGTTAATTGAAAAGCGTCCCAGGTGACTCCCTCATGAAGCTGGTTAAGAGAATGATAATAGTGTGTAAAGTGTCCTCAAGGGAAACGCTGGATACGCTGAAGAATCTAAAATATCAAACAAATTTTGTTTTTGTAACACTTTTCTGTTTACCACATAATTCTGTATATGTTCCAGATGTTATTTCAGCGTTTCGATGGCTTCAGTTTTGTTCTACAGTGTAGAGAATCATCACAATACAGAAATACCTGTCAATGAGTAGAGTAGGGGTGCACAAACTTTTGACTGGCACAGTATATATGTAAAGAAAATACGCCTCCTTCACCGAGACTGACACACACAGAGGCCACGCCTCATTCACCGAGACTGACACACAGAGGTCATGCCTCCTTCACCGAGACTGACACACACAGAGGCCACGCCTCCTTCACCGAGACTGACACACACAGAGGCCACGCCTCCTTCACCGAGACTGACACACACACAGAGGCCACACCTCCTTCACTGAGACTGACACACAGAGGCCACGCCTCCTTCACCGAGACTGACACACAGAGGCCACGTCTCCTTCACTGAGACTGACACACACAGAGGCCACGCCTCCTTCACTGAGACACAGAGGCCACGCCTCCTTCACTGAGACACAGAGGCCACGCCTCCTTCACTGAGACTGACACACACAGAGGCCACACCTCCTTCACTGAGACTGACACACACACCCATGCAGAGGCCACGCCTCTTTACAGTGTTTATTTATGATAAAAGAATTAAAATAATAAATGACTTCCTGTGTGATCAGGATGTGGTGTATGAGGAGGAAATTGTGGATGATTACATCACTGGGGTGGAGCAGGTGGGCGTGGACTCACCTTCCGCAACTGTGGAAACCAAAACCGTGGAGACGGTAGAGGGCGACACCACGTCGTTTAAAGAGTACGACATGAGCGAGTTTGAGACGAAGGAACTGGACCCGAGTCACTACTACGACGGTTTCTATGACTATGGGACGGTAACTCCAGGCCCTGACCACACCCTCGAGCACGAGGTGGAGATGCCGGCAGAGACCGGCCAATCAGTGGGCGTGAGTGTACACACACACACACACACACACACACACACACACAGATGGCAGAGGAGGTGAAGTGTTATATTTAGTTTCTCGGTCGTTTTGGCTCGTTCTGTAATCCAGCTGTCTCACTCTAATAAATCTCAATCTACTGTTTAGCAGTTGTTCGGTCTGGCGCACACGCACACACACACACACACACACACACACACACACACACACACACACACACACACACACACTTTAAAGTGAGGGATTTCTTGGCGCCTGTTGGAGTCTGTAAATCGTCTCCCGGGACAGAAACCTGTGTGAATGAAGGGATTTTGTCTCGTTAGTGTATAAAGAGCCACAAACACCTCGTTACTGACCAATTAAAGATTAAAAATAAATACTTTAAACACAGCAAACAAATCCAAAAACGTGTCATTTATATTTATATTTAACAGAGAGAACGCATTACAGCTTCAGTGAAGGGGGGCGAGACGGAGAGAGAGAGACAGAGAGAGAGACATTAGAGGTTTTTATTGTGCTGTATCAGCATTTAAATAAAACTGTAACACACTCTGGTGTGTGTGTGTGTGTGTGTGTGTGTGTGTGTGTGTGTGTGTGTGTGTGTGTGTGTGTGTAGAGGACTGCTGGTGCTTATGGAGGTGAGAAAGGACAGAAAGGAGAACCTGCTGTCATTGAACCGGTAAGAAAAAGAACAGTTTGTATAAAAATGTAGAACAGAATTAATCCTGAATTTTATTTGCTTTCTGTAACGGCGGTGAAACGGAGTTCTGTAATAATGGTGTATGTTTCCTGTCGCGTCCTACCCTGGGCTGTGTTCCAAACTAAACGTCTCCTCAGTCCCTATAGTGTGCAGGTTTTATTTGTTCTTTTAATAACGGACGTCGTCACAAAGCAGTTTTACAGAACGATATAAATTTTACACATGAATTTACACATTTATCCCAAACGGACGAACCTGAGGTGACGGCGTTGGGGAAAACTCATCGTGTGCACTATGTAGTGCACTAACACAGAGCACACTAGACTGTCAGTGTGTCACTAAAGGAACAACCTCTTTTTCTGTAGGGTTATGGAATTGTCAATCTGCAGTGAACAAGGCAGACTTCATTGATGCCTACGCTAACCACCTATCTCTGGACATCCTGGCTCTCACTGAAACCTGGATCAAACCAGAAAACACTGCCACCCCAGCTGCACTCTCCACCAACTTTGCATTCTCCCATACCTCGCGTCCCTCTGGACGAGGGGGCGGGGCGGGCCTGTTATTATCCAACACATGGAATTTC
>JAODTV010000017.1:128813-139562 GCA_025399955.1 Galeichthys feliceps
TTTTGGAATAAGGCTGTAACATAACAAAATGTGGAAAAAGTGAAGCGCTGTGAATACTTTCCGGATGCACTGTATCTCCCTCCCTCCCTGCCTGTTGCTTGCCTGCCTGCTATCTATCTCCCTCCCTCCCTGCATGCCTGCCTGCCTCTTCTGCCATCCATGAACACAGGTATGAGCAACAGCCGGACACAGTGTTTAAGATAAGCGCGTAACAACTATACAGCATCTAAACTTTGGATTTGATTTAGACCCTCATAATCACCATCTCCATCATCATCATCACCCCCTCCATCATCATCATCACCCCCACCACCACCATCATCATCTCCATCATCACCACCACCATCATCATCACCCCCACCACCATCATCATCACTGAGTGTGTGTGTATTAAAGACACTGAATAAGTGTACTGTATGTTGAGTTCTCAGGGTGAGCTGTGTGTGTGTGTGTGCGTGTGTGCAGTACCTATGTAAAGTTCTCCGTTGACGTTTAGCTGTCTCATCTTGCCAGGTGATCGTCCTGTCTCAGCTCCATAATCATCCACAGTCAGCTTCCCACTCTGTCTGTCCCTGATGAGAGGGTCAGAAACAGGAAGCAGAAGGTGAAACAGGAAGTTGTTGAAAGAGTAACAGGAAGAAGGAAGTATTTCTGACCTGACTGCTTTCACTCTGTGCCACTTTCCATCACTGAAGGCTCCATTAACCAGCACAAACACGGCCCCACTGCCCAGGTCATAACTGCAGAGAACATCACCATCATCCTTCTGTGTGTGTGTGTGTGTGTGTGTGTGTGTGTGTGTGTGTGTGTGTACGTGTGTACCTGAAGACGAGTGTTCCGTTCTGCAGGCCGATAGACAGATAGTCAGTGTGAGCTTGGCCTGGGTTCTCTCCTCTCCACAGTAACAGTCCGTCCTTAGACAAGCTCTTAAAGCGCAGGAACACACTCGTCCTCGAACCAGATACTCTACACACACACACACACACACACACGTCAATCAAACTGCAACTTAGACATATTTACACATACACTATATATCTCACACACACACACACACACACACACACACACACAGAGCATTGATGCACACATACCTTTTGAGTATCTCTTGACTGTCGTATGTGAGATAACTGCGGCCCGTGAACTGAGGAATTTCAATCGCTTCAGTTACAGCTGAGAGAGAGAGAGAGACAATGAAAGCGCGACAGACACAAATGCAGATAGACAGATCAAGAGAGAGGAAGCATTTCTGAGACAGACAGACAGACAGAGAGAGAGAGAGCGAACTAGTGGTGCTAACGGCAGCATGCATGTGGAGAGTGAGCGTAGGAAACACTTTCATTGTCTCGGAGCACGATGTGATGAAGGCTTTCAGGAGAGAGAATCCTAAGAAGCATCTCCAGGTGCTCATGTCCTTGGAGCCTGCACTGACCAGCTAACACCAGTGCTCATGGAGATATTGAACCTCTCCCTGGCAGGCGCTACAGTCTGTTATCGTTCCTGCCCCAGAGATAGCCCAGCCCCCTGCCTCAGTGACCATCACCCAGGAGCCCTCACCTCAGTTACGATGAATTGCTTTGAAAGGTTAGTCAGAGACTTCATCACCTCTTCATTACCCGACACCCTGGACCCAGTTCACATCCCATCCCAAACACTCTACAGGTCACGCCATCACACACCGCTTACACACATTTATTTGATTTAATTTAACCATTATTTAACCGGGCAAGTCACTCACAACAAAACTCTTATTTACAGCAGCGGTCTGGTTCACAGCCCTGAGCCATCTAGACACCAGTAAGGGAAATTATGTTAAAATGCTATTTGTTGACTTGAATTCAGTATTTAACACTATAATTCCCTTTAAACTCAACCCCAAGATGGAGGACCTGGGTCAGTGGATCTCCAACTTCCTGACTGGCAGACCAGACCATGAGCAGTACGTTGGGCAGACATGTCTCACCCTCCCTCACCCTCAGCACTGGAGCCCCTCAGGGTTGTGTCCTGAGCCCTCTGCTGTGAGATTGACATTGTACACTTATGACTGTGTGGCCACTTCCAACTCTACCACCATTGTCAAGTTTGCTGACGACACTGTTGTGGTGTTTCTCCTCACTGGTAATGACGAGAAGGCCTACCTGGAGGAGATTAAAAGCCTGGAGAACTGGTAGCAGGAGAACAACCTCCTCCTGAACATCAGCAAGACAAAGGAGTTGATCGTGGACTTCAACAGGAAGCAGGAGAGGAGCTTCCATCCCCTTATGATCAAAAGGTCCCCAGTGGAGAGAGTGGACAGTTTCCAGTACCTTGGTGTTTACATCATGCAGGACCTGTCATGGTCCTGTCACATTAACACCCTGGTGAAGGAGGCCCATCAGCATCTTTACCACCTTCGGCGCTGAAGGGACTTTAAACTTCCCTCTAAGGTGCTAAGGCACTTTTACACCTGCACCATAGAGAGCATCACAACCTGGTTTGGAAACCGCACCATGCAGGATAGACGGCTCTCCAGAGGGTGGTGCAATCAGCCGAGTGCACCATCCACACTGAGCTCCCTGACCTGCAGTTGATCGACAGCAAGAGGTGCTGGACCAAGGCCAGGAGATAGTGAAGGACCTCAGCCATCCGAACACCAGACTCTTCTCTCTGTAGCGATCAGGGAAGTGTTTCTGCTCCCTGAAGGCCAACACGGAGAGAATGAGGAGGAGCTTCTTCTCACAGGCCATTCAGGCTCTCAACCAGGAAAACACCAAGGACTGGACCTTACTGCACAACACCAACACCACCGACCTTCCTGTACTGGACCCGGAACACCCCGGATCTGTAAATATCTAGATTTATTATTTATGATGGATGTTGCACGATTTGTTGTTTGCAAATAAAACTGCACAGATCTGTAATTTATCGAATTCAGCCACACTTCAGCGCTCACTGACCTCCTACTGCTTTATTTATTCTAAAGTTCTAACGGAGCGTCACAAACAGCATTTCACTGCACTACGGACGGACGGGGGTGTGTGTGTGTGTGTGTGTGTGTGTGTGTGTGTGTGTGTGTACTCACAGTTATAGCAGTAGTTTCCACACTCTGCACAAGAAAAGGACAAAACAGAAGTTTAATAGATTTCGTAGTGTGTGTGGCAACTTGTTCATTTACAGACAGATCTCTCTCTCTCTCTTTCTCTCTCTGAATTAGTTTCCTCCATCATTTCTTTTTTAACAGGCATCAATAATCATAATTGTACTTATTTGATTAACATTTTTAAATAACGATTTGACTGAAACATCAACACAACTGTGTGACTTTGATTGTAGATTAAACTCAGTGTCAGTGTTTACTGAGAGTGAGTTAATTATTTCACTTATTGGGTTTCAGTATTTGACCAATGCAGTATTTATAGTTATAGTGTGTGTGTCTGTCTGTACCTTTTTGGCAGTGTGTTCCGTCATACCCCAGTGTACAGTCACACTCGTACTCATCTCGTTTGGGTCTGCATGTTCCTCCATTAGCACACGGGTTTTCCACACATGGGTGAGGCGTGTTCATCACATTCACACCCACCACCTGACTCGTCACCATAGCAACCTCACGGTTATTCAGTGTGATCTACATGCAGGAAGTGTGTGTGAACCACATAAAATATGAAAAAGCTTTAGCCCCCCAATAAACCACGTGCCTTACTGGTGTACTCGTTAAAATATTGGGTCTAATTTGTTATTCAATAATCTGAAGGAGTTTGTGCCAGTGATCCGGTGAAAGGTTGGTTTTCTGTTTTAATGCTGATGATCAATTTCTTTAACAGTAAAAACAAAATCACCACACACACACAATTACCAGAGATTCACCTTCACGCATGAGCGTCTGTCACAACCGGAAGTGTAACTAACACACACACGCACTCGGCATTCAGAGCACTGAGTGAACTGGAACGCGACCTTTTTCATTTGTGTGCCACGCCCTCTAAAGCAGTGATGCTCACCTTTGACCACAGCTCATGTGGGATGTGGAGAAGCTGCAACAGTAAGTATTTAAATTAAAATGCCGACCTGACAGACTGATTTGTGGAAAGATATAAAATAATAAATACTGAAAATCATCTCTCTCATGCTCACTGCTGTGGTTTAGAATGTAGATGCTTTATGAGGTTCAGTGAAACAACACCTGAAGACATCAAGTAGAAAGTTAAAATGTGGTCACAACTGGGTCTTCCACCAGGACGTTCATCCTCAAACAAAAACCTCCAAAGTGCAACAAAATGGATCAAATACAGCAAAGTGAAAGTATTGGAGTGGCCGTGACAAAGCCCTGATCTGAATCCTAAACTCTGTGGACTGAAGAACGTGGTGAGAGTGAGGAGGCCCACAGAGCTGAGGGAGCTACAGCAGCACTGTCAGGAGGAACACGAGGAAGTTCTGGGATTGGGAGGAGCTTGTGGAAGGCTACAATAAGAGTGTGATTCAAGTTCACGCAATTAAAAAGCAACAACACCAAATACTAGCAGATCATATGTAAACTTTTGACGCACTGAAAATCTGATGTAGTAAATAAAAGCTCTGTTCGCGATCGCTTTGAAATGAACTTTATGGAACTAAATTAAACGCCCTGATTGATTTAAAATGGGAAATGTACGATAACGTGAAATGTGTGGAGCTGTGAAAACCTGTGTGTGTGTGTGTGTGTGTGTGTGTGTGTGTACTCTCTGAATGTCTCCACTGAATGGTCTGATTACTCCAGCGCTGCTTTTTGTGGAATCATAATCAGGAACCCCACCGATATAGAGAGGAGAACTGCATTTAATCTGAGTAAATGCCCCCTACACACACACACACACACACACACACACACACACACACACACACACACACACACACACAACGAATAATTCTCCCACATCTTAGAACTTGATGTATTAACAATAAAAATAAAATCATAATTTATGTTTTTAAAGTGAAACATTTTACTATAATCATGTGATAAAATCATACCTGAAAAAAAATTACTTGTTACACTTCATCAGTATGTAATGAGTAATATAGAAATATAAGCACACACACACACACACACACACACACACACACATTACATTGTACCTCAGTACTGCCCTCTACTGGCCGCTGATTGTCCACCTGCAGGATTCCACTTTTGGCCGTCCGAGACACTCTTAAGTCGTGCCACATGTTCATACCGACGGGCTGCTCGCTCCTGAAACACACCCATGCATGTGCGTGCAGTGTGGATTTAATGGTGAAGTTACAAACATCAGCATTCGGAACTCAGACTATTCAGAAGTTCTGTGAGAAGAGACTGTTAAACGACACCAGCGTGATGAATGTGGACTCTGCAGACGGCCATCAGTGAGCGAGAGAACACACACTGACCTGATGGTGGCAGCTCCAGAGCCACAGTCGAAGTGGAACTCCAAGGCCCCGCCCACCAGTATAATGGACAAGAAGTCATGGCTGTGCTCATCGTGGCTGTAGAGCAGCGTCCCATCCTGACTGGTGGGTTTGAAGGTGATGTGGAACTCCATGAAGGAAAGGTAAGAGTGTGTGTGCTGAGGCCAGGGGGCGCTGGCGTACGACTGCACACTCTCACTGAAGCGGGGCAGAGACAGCACAAAGCCTGACACACAGAGGGTGTGAGTCAGAGTGTGTGTGTGTGTATGAGTGTGTGTGTGTGTGAGTGTGTATGTGTGTGTGTATGTGTGTATGTGAGACTCACTCTCCTCACAATGAACCCCTCTGTATCCCAGAGGACAGAGGCAGATGTAGCTGTCTGCACGAGTTGGGTAACACACTCCACTGTGCTCACACACCACCTCGTCACACACACTGGTACTGCACTCACCTGTATCACACACACACACACACACTTACACTTACACACGCTGTTACACTCCCAAACATTGTCTGTTTGTGTGTGTGCGTCTTACCGATGTCCGCCCCATTGAGGGCGTGTCCCTGCGGCCAGGGTCTCAGCTCAGTGTGTCTGCCATTGATTGACAGTCTCTGGACACACCCATGAAAGCCATGATTGGTTCCCACTGTCTTCATGAGCCAGTATACACTGGGAGCTCCACCCACAAACAGAGGAGTGCGGAAGGTTATTTTGCTGTAGTGGCCCTGTAACACACACACACACACACACACACTTTCTTACTAGGTCACTGAATGTTTTTGTGTGTGTGTGTGTGTGTGTGTGTGTGTGTGTGTGTGTGTTTACCAGTGAGCGTCCAGACACAGGGGTGTTGTTGTCGAGTCGTAGCCAGCCATTAACTCCATTTCGGAACAGAGTGACTGTGTGCCACTGACCAATCACCACAGAGCGGTCACTGATGATCTGCGCTGCCCCTGTGCCACAGTTAAACCTGAACACACACATCTCCGTTATTTAGGTTTATTAACAGTTAAGTTATTCAGACAACTTTATTAAATTATTAAGACAACAAAGACAACAGTCTCAGCTGAAATCCGTTCCACCCGAGTTCATCATGTGCTGGTGTGTAGGAGAACTAGGAGAGAAGCTCGACAACTACTGCAGCCAAACGTGAGCCGTGACACAGACGCATCTATTGTCCGTACTTTCAGGAGGGAAAACGGCTAACTGTAATTTGCCTTGTTGTGAATACAGACTGAATTTCCACTTTGTTTTCAGTGTCGTTGTACCACAGTAATAGAGGAATACTGGTCAGTAACGGTCAAATTGAATTTGCAGAACTGAGAGGAGGCCATCTGCTGGACGTAGGAAGTGACTTCTTTCAGCTCAGCAAGGGCATGTCCTGGTAAATATGCTCATTGCCAACAATGCCATCTGTTTGAGGGAAATTCAAACATGAACCATTGAAGACCAGGTAGTATTCCACAGCATTGACTGGGTTCTTCAGAAGAACCATGTACATTTGTGCCTTTTGAAAGGAATTCAAACAGAGTTAAGGAACGGCAATTCCAAAGGTGCACAAGGGGGTGCAACATCATTGGTCACTGCCACAAGTTCCTGGCCAGCAGGGAGGCAACGTCACCCTCTGTGTAGCCATCAGCAATCAGGGAGTCCTCCACTACCATGTCAATGTTGGTCCATATAACATGACACTTCTGCTCCAATTTTTAGATCAGCTCCACCATAACATTCTACTAGTGGAAAGGAAGCCAGAGCAACCAGAGCAAATCCAATATGTTGTCATTTGGGATAACGTGAGTTTCCATTGGCCTGCTCTGGTTCGCACCTGGGTCAATGATCACCTCAGGTTCACCAGTATTTTTCTGCCAGCATATTCCCCATTTCTAAATCTGACAGAGGAATTTTTTTCTGAATGGTGATGGAAAGTATTTGACTGTAGCCCCTACACACAGCAAAACCTCCCGGAGACAATGGAGGGTGCCTGTGGTGATGTGTTTCTAGAGTCTATCCTGGGTTGGATAAGGTACACAAGGACATTTTTCCCATGCTGCCTGGCAAGAGAAAACATCCTTTGTGATGTTGATGAGATATTCTATTCTATTCTATTCTATTCTATATTATGGCCTGACCCAGCACTAAGACGAGATGAAAACACTGATGCTCAATAACATGTACATTCACTGAAAGTGCAAACATCACTTTTGAATTGAACCCAGATGTTAGAAGTTTGAAATGTTGGGTGTGAGTTGGGTTGTGTGTAATGATTTGAAAAATGGAAATTGTTCCAGGAATTGTGTCTAAGCAATTGGGAAAAACTGTAAAGGACTTGTTGAAGTGGTAGAGGGGTTGTTGAGGTGGTAGAGGAGTTGCTGAGGGTCTGGAGGAGTTGTTGAGGTGGTAAAGAAGTTGCTGAGGTTCTAGAGGAGTTGCTGAGGTTCTGGAGGAGTTGTTGAAGTGGTAGAGGAGTTGCTGAGGTTCTGTAGAAGTTGTTGAGGTTCTGGAGGAGTTGTTGAAGTGGTAGAGGAGTTACTGAGGGTCTGGAGGAATTGTTGAGGTGGTAGAGGAGTTGCTGAGGGTCTGGAGGAGTTGTTGAGGTGGTAGAGGAGTTGCTGAGGGTCCGGAGGAGTTGTTGAGGTCCTAGAGGAGTTGTTGAGGTGGTAGAGGAGTTACTGAGGGTCTGGAGGAGTTGTTGAGGTGGTACAGGAGTTGCTGAGGTTCTGGAGGAGTTGTTGAGGTTCTGGAGGAGTTGTTGAGGTGTTGGTGTAGAGGATGTGACCTGTAGTGAAGTTTCCTGTGCACCAAAGCGAGAGATATGAAATCTCCTCGACTGCGTTCATTCTCTCCACAGTACAACAACAGACCATCCTCAGAGTCCGCCTGACACACACACACACACACACAAGCTGCTTTTATTATAACCATGCTTTTTAAGCTGTGGACATTCCATTCTGAAGGAAATATTGTGTATTATCTGAAACTTATAAAGAGGCACAAAGAGTGAAACAGTGAGTGAAAGAGAAACAGGGAGAGAGAGAGAGAGAGAGAGAGAGAGGGTTGAAGTGTTTGACCTTGAACTCCAGAGTAATCTGGAAGCTCTTGTACGAGTTCTTTAGGGGTTCAAAAGTCATGTGAGAAAATCCGTAAAACCTTGGAAACCGTATCGACACACCTATGTGGAAAACACATGTGAGTCACACACATGCACACAAACAAAAATAAAAGAGGTATTGAGCATGTCACATAAAAGAACATGTCACCTTCGGAGCAGAGGTTTCCACGGTGACCGAGGTTGCAGTGACATCTTGATCCTCCGCTGTCGTAGTCGTTACTACAGAAACTGTCCGGAGGACACACTGTCTCATCACATGACACATCATACACACGAGGCTCCATGCCTTTCCAGGATGTGATGATAGGGCTGGTGGTGGGAAGGGCTGTTTTAGAATGCATGGGGCGTGTGATGGGGGGTGCTGTGTTAGAAAGGGTGGGGCTTATGCTAGGTGTGGTAGTGGTTAATGTCCAAACTCTACTGAATGGCATGTCACCGATCTGAAGTTCAGGTGTGTTTTTGAGCACAGGTGTGTTGTGCAGTATTGTCTTTCTGTAAATGACATGTCCATGAGCAGAAGCGCTGCTTGGTGATCGGAGCTGGGAGTGTAGGTTCTTCATAACAGGAAATGGCTTCAGCTGTAAAAATGCAAACTGGAAACATCACCTCACTGAAGAGACTTTAATAAAGGAGTCAGGATGCCCGGTCAGGGGGGGTTTATCATCATCCCCACACTCAGAGACTGAGACTGGGAACCCCCCCAGCAACACACCCTTGCAAGCAAAGCTGAACACCTGGAACCACCGTGCCCGACTACCAAGACTGTGTGAAGTACCTCCTGAAAGTCTCCTTGAAAATGTGAATGCAGAAGTACGAACGATCCCTACTACGACCATCACTGAGACCAACAAGCTGATATACATCACAGCAACAGTGATTCTGGAAATTCTTGGTTATAAGATGGACACTAACCATAAGGTGCAATATCCACCATGGAAGAGAAGGTTAGAGGCTAAGATCAAGGTGACCCAGAGAGAAGATGGCCAGCTATCAGAACTCCAGAAAGATATGACAAGGAAAGGGCTACAGAAGAAATACAGCAAGATGTCCATACCTGAGGCCCTAGAGACTGCCAAACAAAGACTCACAACCCTGGCTACCCATCTAAGGAGGTACACAAGCAAAGCTGAACGCAGGAGAATAAATAGGATATTCTCCACTCAACAATAAAAGGTGTACATCCAGTGACAGGGCAATAACAACATGGTTCCAGATCTACCAAGGCTGGAGACTGAACAATACTGGAATGGGATATGGGAGAAGGAAATATCACATAACTACAGTGCTCAGTGGCTAATAGACCTGAGAGCCAAATACAGCAAGACCCAGAAACCATCACTGTGACAGATATCCAAGTAAGAATCTCAAAAATGAAGAACTGGACAGCACCAGGCCTGGATATGGTTCACACCTCCTGGCTAAAGAAGCTAACCTCACTACATGAACGCTTGGCAGCACAGATCAACCAGCTGCTCATGGATGGGACTCACCTGGAATGGCTGACTGAAGATTGGACAGTCCTGATCCTGAAGGACCCACCGAAGGGAGCAGTCCCATTCAACTACCACCCGATAACCTGCCTCTGCACAACATGGAAGCTTCTGTCAGGCATCATAGCGGATAAGATGAGTAGGCACATGACTCAATGCATGAACAAGACCCAGAAAGGAATTGGTATGAACACCAGAGGAGCAAAACATCAGTTACTGGTAGACAGTGCAGTAGCTCGAGACTACAGAACCAGACATACCAATCTGTGCACCACCTGGATTGAAAGCCTATGACAACATCAACAGGACTCTCAGAACCTTCATCAATAACTCAATAAGGCTGTGGAAAACAGCCCTAGAGGCCAACTTCAAGTCAATAACACAGGTCACCATCAAGTGTGGCATATACCAAGGATATGCCCTGTACCCGCTGCTGTTCTGCATAGGACTGAACCCCCTCAGCCACATCATCACCAAGAGCAGCTATGGATACAGTCTGCGAAATGGAGCAATCATCAGCCACCTCCTCTACATGGATACATGAAGCTGTATGCCAGGTCTGAGCGAAACATCGACTCACTGATCTACACCACCAGGATCTACAGCAATGACATCGTTCTGTCATTTGGACTAGATAGGTGTGTCCAGATGGTAACAAGGAGAGGGAAAGCAGTCAGAACTGAGGGGGTGGTGCTATAAACAACAATTAAGGTGAAAAAAAAAAAAAAAAAAAAAAAAAAACAGAACTCTGGAGT
>JAODTV010000017.1:309011-322939 GCA_025399955.1 Galeichthys feliceps
CATGTTAATTTGATATAGAGGTGAGAGGGGTAGGCAAAATAAGCTTCAGCTTCAGCCTACACCCTTTCGGTTATTTCTGAGGATTGTCTTTGAAGTCATGCTTGTTTCTATTGTTTCTCTAAAGATGGCCAAATAACCGAATAAACTTAAATTAAATTCAAAAAGATCATATTCACAGAATACAATCAATTCAGAATACATCTTAATCCTTCTGTAATCACAGCAAACATGGTTTCTTTGTACAGTTCGCCTAATGTTGCAGATCCACAGTCTTGTATGACACAAAGCAGCCAATCTGTTCCCATTTGTTTCTGCTCAGCTTTCCCAGCTAACAGAGTGTTAAGAGCGCAGAAAGAGACAGTCTCTAATCTTTTTGCTAATGGTTTAACAGGCTAATCCCAGAGGACAACTGCTTTTCAATATGATATGTGGAAAATAGATATGTCTCTATTATGACACAAATCTGTGTATGTGTGTACGTATATATTTCGGCTAATACTGCCATTGATTGATGATCAAATTAGAATGATATTTTATAATTCTATGTTTGTGTTATACACCTACTATTTTTCTCAACCTTGTTTTCTCTTGTATTACCCAGCAGGCAAACAATAGAAAAGGAGGGATGAGTAGGGGGATCTCCCCAAACACAGTGCTGCCGTCACTGTGACTCTGTAAGCCTCTTGAGACTATCAGAGATGACAGCAATGTGTTACCGAAAGTCAGACCTTTTTTAAATCTTATTATAAAGGCATTAAAGACCTCCCACAGGGACAGTTGGCAAGCATGGAAACACACCAAGCTTAAAGGAATTATAAGATTGCTGAATCAAAGGCAACATGCTCAGAGCAAAAATAATCTCATCTGTGTCAGTAATTATACTTTTTCATGCAACCAACACTGTGAAGTCAGCTATGAACCTTAATCAGAATGTGCTAAGGTTTAATAGGCAGAGAGTTCAAGAAGATTAAGCATATACACTAAAAGCGATCATGTCAGTGCAAGGAACGAGAAGCATAGACTTACCAATAGTTTGTGGCTGCTATCAGATCTTTGGTGAGCACAAACTGGAGGGAAGTCACTTTGCTCTGCTCAGATTACAGTCCATCATGGCTGAGTGTGTGCGCATGCGTGTGTACTAATGAATGTTGTAGAAGTGCAGGTAATGTAGGCTGAGAGTTAAGCTGGGGTTATCATTCCCTGGCAGACTGCCCCCACACTCCCTCACTTACATACAGCCACTTTCTTCTCTTCTGTTGGTTAATTCTCTCTCACTCCCCTCTCTCTTCTCTCTCTCCTTTCTCTCTCCTGCGCTCCAAGCTCCTCCTGAGCCTGTCAGAACTGGGCTGCCAGACCATATGTGAGTATAATACTGCCAAACAACAGATAAACAGACACACTGATACCTCCCAATATGCAGATCTTTTTCATCAACTGTCAAGCATCCAACGAACAGACACATAATTATCTAAATAACCTTTTCTATAATTAACCACAAAGGACAGGGGTTTGGATTTGAGTCGTCTCATTAGTTTTGCTTACACAGTTGTACTGGGGCTGTGAGCCCTCTGTGCTGCATTATGTTTATTTTCATAACCACAGTTGCACTGTAGCTCGTAACAGAGTTATTAAAATATTATGCAGCTTATTGTTTTCACCAAGAGCATTTTAGAAGTGTAAAATGACAGATCCGGTGCACAGGACTCATCAAAATATTATTGCCTCCTCCTCCTCCTCCTCCTCCTCTGCTTGAGATTAGTTATTACCTCAGGGATCGGATTCACAAACCACACTGAACAACTCCACGAAATGTGGGTTCAGAATGTAGTATCGTTATATAATCTGCTTCCTAAAACAATGTACTCTTATTGCACTACTCTACCTTATGAAACTGTTTGGGGTTTAACAGCTATTTATTATAAGTATATAGATATATAAAATGTCCTTTTTATGGTGGATGTAATGTTTCACAGTGTCTTCTCTTAGCTGAGTACTCCCCCGCTCATTTTCCCATCATTCATGCCATCATTCAGCAGCCTCAGGCAGGTACAAATGTCTCCATGGCAACGGGCTGAACCCTCACCACATCTTCTGGTCCTTTGCTAGCTAAAGATAGGAGCATGTGTGACAGCCACAAAGTGTTATATTTGTGTTTTGGAAAAATATAGATTATTTGTGATTATTGTCGTTTATTTGAATACAATTTGATGCATTTTATTTTGGGAAAAATGTATCCCCAGAAACATGAAACATTCATGCATTTCAAAAGGTTTTTTCCCTTCTTAAAATGAGCAGGGTTATATTTACTCCAAACCAGCAGGGGGCAGAGTCAGTTAGCGGGTTACACTGCGGGTTCGTTGTGAATTTTTTCATTACTGCAGAGAACTCGTGAACTTCGACACTCTGTTGCCCTGTCTCCTCATTTCGCTCCTGTATTTCAGGTTAGTAATGTGTAAAACATCACAAAACCAAGATTGAACCATGTTAAGATGTGAGTGAACTATTTTGGTCAAGTAGTTTTCGTGTAGAGCATGGTTTTGACTTTAGTTCCGGTTTATAAGCCCGACGAAGGGTAGCTGTCTACTGACAGTGATGCAGCCATTTTGTTAGAGAGCTAGTCAGCTCGACTCGCACACCTTCCCCCACTTGAACGTGCACACGTATTGTGTTCTATGAGCTTACAATGTTAACATGCGCTGGTTAGCTCGGTGTATGTTGGCTCCCGCCATCCGTTGTAAACTGTTTTGCTAAATGGGTTCATACGAAAATGGTTACTGTTTAAAATGAGATTTGAAGTTACATATGTAGCACTTAATATTAGTTCTGGTCATTCTTTGCAGTCCGGTATTGAACTAATACTGATAAATTTACAGTAAATGAAGATTTGCTCATAGATAAAGACGATTTATGTCAAATAGTGTTAATGAAAGTATTCTAAACACTTAGCTGGTTATATTACCATTGTCAATGTATTTCATTTTGATAAATAGTGTAAAATACACGCATGAAGATTAAGTGAACATGCATTTGGTACTTTCAGATTTATTTTATTATGGGTTTTGTACTGACGTGAACACTGAAATTCATTATGTTAAAAAGACATTGAATGCTTAATATGTGAAACATAAAGATGAACCTTAACAAAAGAGATGTATTTACTGAAGGAAATGCTTAAATAAATTACTGCAGAGAACTCGTGAACTTCAACACGCTGTTGCCCTGTCTCCTCATTTCTCTCCTGTATTTCAGGAATTTATCTGTTAACCCGGTGCCGTTACCACGGTACCCGTTACAGATTTTTGGTGGCCCGTACGGGGAGCAGCAGCAGATGCACAGGCTACAAGCACAACCAGAATCAACAGATTTAAGTGTCCCGGAGCGGACGCGTCTTCAGCCCATGCAGTTGGAGGAAGATTGGGTGCTACATCCACGGCGCCAGTGTTTCCCCTCATCTTCTGCTCCCGAAGACACTTCCCACCTCAACCATTCATCAGCCCAGATGCACAGGCCCTGCCTTCACCAGAGCAAGCACCTGTAAGGCTAAGATTGTGCTGCACACGCGGAACCAGACCAAGAGCCGTGGGTGAAAGAGATACCTGGAAAAGCGACCAACTGTGAGGAAGACGGAAAAGCAGTCATGGCAGACGGTGAGAGAAAAAGCTTGGTTTGGAACATCAAGAAGAGTCTGCTCACTCTGACCGCCGATGAACTTTTCCAACTAGCCCAGAGTGTTGGTCCTGTGCCGGGGAAGGATTCATCCATGCTTGAGGTTGGTGATGAAGACAGTTGCTTTGAGTACATTCTAGCTTTTGTGAACAGTGAGACTTTGGTGGAATCTGAGGATTCAGGTATGGCAGTGTTGTTAGAGCTTAATGATACTGTGAATAACGTCATTCAGATTCGTAATGCTAAATGTAAACCAGGTACAGAGGGAAATGTAGATGATGTATTGTCAAACCCAGTACTGAATGAGGATGTGACAGCAGGTCAATCAGATACAGTAGCTGATAGTTTGACAACTGACAACACGACAACCAATGCTAACACAACCCACACAGCTACAGTTAGTTTAGCGACCCCTTCGCCAATCACCAATCCCCCACCCACAAGTACTGATGTCAAAACCACACAGAACACTGACACAGAGTTACAGAGAATGCTTTCTAGCTACGCTGAGCTTAGCAACAAAGTCCTACAGTACATATACAATCCCACACCACAACCTACACTTACACCTTCACCAGCACAATCTACACCACAACCAAACAGCACTCATACACCTACACAACATTCACACGGAGCACATGACCGTGTCGTTCCCCTTCGAGATCTTTCACTGCTTCGTCGAGAGTTCAAGATTCAAGGTGGACAGATCGGTGATCAAAGCTCAGACTTAAGCTACAACAACATATGTAGACAAATTGATGAAGGCGTTAAAGAACGATTCAGTGAGGCTGAAATACTGAGAGGCGTGCTCAAAGTAATTAAATCAAGAACATTTAAAGACATGTTAATGCACAAGGACGATTTGACCATAGATGAGCTTAAAGGTTTTCTGCAGTCCCATTTAGGTGGGCGAAGCAACACGGAACTTTTCCAAGAGCTTATGTGCACAAAACAAAATTACAGTGAAACTCCACAACAGTTCCTGTACCGTGTCATAGGCCTCAAACAAAAGATCCTGTTTGCTTCAAAATATAATGACCCAGAAGTGAAATACAATGCGAACACAGTTCAAGACATTTTCCTTCATACCATATACCAGGGCTTAGTCCATAAGCATGATGACATACGTCGTGAACTCAAACCATTGCTCTCAGACAGCAATGTGTCTGATGAGACAATCCTGAAACAAATGATGAAGATAACAATCACTGAGAATGAGAGACAGAGACGTCTAGGGTCAGTTGTGCGGCAGAAGCAAGTAAATGTGCATAGTGCAGAGCTTGAAATTGCAGCAGCGCATGGCAACAGTACGAAGAAAGATGTTTCAGTTACAAAGCCAAAGGCCGATGCGCTCCAGCAGTTAACTGAGAAAGTAGAAGAGTTAATGAATAGGGTTGAACTGTTGCAACAGCCACTGCAGGCTCAACGACCAGAGTCTTGCCATCATTGTCGAGTTACAAGTCAAGTGGACCAAAAGAAAACAAAATCGTACGGCTGTGCTAAATGCCTTGAAGAAAATCGCCCGGGTTGCACTCATTGTTTTTACTGTGGTGAAGAGGGCCACAGAGCGGTAGGCTGTTTGAAAAAGCCCAAGCGTCAGGAAAACTGGAGCCAGTCCCTGCCAGGGGACAAGCAGTGACCGGGCTTCACGTTCAGTCCCAACCGGGCCCACCCCACAGTGCTGAGTGTGACGTAGGGGGCTCTGACAAATATATAAAGACAGGTGTAGTGAATCAATGGCAAAATGACAACAATGGACAAATATATCCCCAATCACCCCTTTCCCTACCCACCCAAATGAGTAAGTGGGTATACAAGCCAAGTTTATAGGAGCCAAAGCTTTTGCGCAATGTGACCTCAATGGCTTGACAGTCAATGCCTTATTAGACACAGGATCTCAGGTTAGCATGATTGATAGAAGCTGGAAAGAGAAGTATTTACCAGATGTGCCAGTTAGGCGCCTCAGTGAAATATTTGATGACAGGGAAGAGCTGGAAATACATGCTGTGAATGGAGAAATCCTCCCGTTTGATGGCTGGATCCTCATTGCAGTCAGCTTTAATGGGAATGGTGCCTTTAGCCAGTCTATCATGGTGCCTTTCGTCGTCTGTAGCATCCCGCTTGCCCAGCCACTACTTGGATTTAATGTGCTCGAGGAAGTGATTCAGAATCGACCAGCTGAACTAGTTCCAGCCCTCACCACTCTCCTTTCTGATGCAATATCTGTACCTGCTGAGAAGGTTGAGCTGCTGGTGAACTTCATTCAGACTGGCAAGCCCTCCATGTATCAGAGATGTTTAAGAACTGGCATTCATGACACTGTAATTCCAGCTGAACAAGTAGCCTGGGTTAAGTGTCATATCCCGTCTGCTGTAGACCAGTCAGATCCTCTCCTCTTGTTTGAACCTGATGAAAACAGTGCTCATCTCGCAGAGCTCGAGGTTGGAGAGGGCCTACTGGAAATACAGAACTCCAAGAGACCCTATGTTACCATACCAGTGAAAAATAGCATGAAACATTCTGTCACTATACCAAGGAAGACAGCCCTGGGTAGTGTCCAGACTGTGGCTAAGGTGATCGAGACCAATCCGCTAGAGATGTCTAGGCCCAGAACAGTAGTTAGCGCCGCAACAACATCAGCTGCTCAAACTACTCCAGCCTTATGGCAGCCTCCTGTGGACCCCAACCACCTTAGTGATGAGGAACAGGAGAAAGTCAAGAAAATGCGGTGGGAAGAATCAGCTGTTTTTGCACAAGACAGTCATGATATTGGATGTATTCCTAGTTTACAGATGTCGATCACCCTCAAGGACAAAATCCCAGTGCAGAGAGCCTATTCCTCTGTCCCCAAACCTCTGTTCCAAGAGGTGAAAGAGTACATTCAAGATCTGCTAATGAAAGGCTGGATTGTTAAATCAAAGTCCTCTTATGCTGCACCAGTGGTCTGCGTCCGGAAAAAGGACGGGACGCTCCGCCTCTGTATAGATTATCGGCTCTTGAATCAAAAGACCATCCCTGATCGACATCCTCTACCTAGGATACAAGACCTGACTGACATGTTTGGTGGCTATTCCTGGTTCAGCATCCTCGATCAAGGAAAAGCATATCATCAAGGCTTTATCGCCAAAGACTCCCAGCACCTCACCGCTTTCATTACTCCCTGGGGGCTGTACGAATGGGTCCGTATCCTGTTTGGGCTTTCTAACGCCCCCGCTGCCTTTCAGAGGAGTATGGAAGAGATGTTGGGCCCCTTGAGAGATGATTGCTGTATCCCGTATCTTGACTACATACTTTGCTATGCAAAAACATTCGACGACCATGTGGAAGGGGTCCGCAAAGTATTCAAAGCCCTTCAGAGATATGGGGTGAAGCTAAGACCTGAGAAATGTGAGCTCTTTCGACAGGAAGTAAGATACGTGGGTCGCCTTGTGTCAGCTCAGGGAGTGAGAATTGATCCCAAAGACCTGGATGCAGTGCGGTCGCTAGCCAGCAAGACTCCACAGACTGTTGGAGATGTGAGAAAGCTCACAGGGTTCCTGGGCTATTACCGTTCCTACATTCAGGACTTTTCAAGAATAGCAAAGCCGATCTATGAACTACTACAAGTCAAGCAAGGACAAGCAGCTGTGGTGCGTGGCAAGAGCAAAGGCCCGCAGCTTCCCTCCAGAACACCTGTGGAGTGGGCCGCTGAACACCAGGAAGCCCTTGACCGACTTGTTTCTCTCCTTGTCAGCCCCCCTGTGTTAGCGTACCCTAACTTCAGCCTACCTTTCATATTACATACAGATGCTTCAGACCAGGGGCTCGGCGCGATTCTCTATCAACATCAAGATGGCAAGTTGAGAGTTATTGGGTATGGGTCCAGGACTTTAACTGCAGCTGAGCGAAACTACCATCTGCATAGTGGAAAACTAGAGTTCCTCGCCCTGAAGTGGGCTGTGTGTGAAAAATTTAGAGATTACTTGTTTTATGCACCTCACTTCACGATATACACGGACAACAACCCATTGACCTACGTTATGACCACAGCAAAGTTAAATGCTGTAGGCCATCGATGGGTTGGGGAACTCTCAGATTTCAGATTCAACATAAAGTATAGGCCAGGAAAGTCTAACATAGATGCTGACACGCTGTTGCGTCTCCCTTTAGACATTGAAGCTTATGCCAGGTCCTGTACCAAAGAATGTACGGAAAATGTGGTACGTGCTGTATGGGATGGAAGTAAAGTAGCCAAACAGAAAGATGTAGCTTGGGTTGCGGCTCTCAACATCTCATCCCAAGCTGACCCGTCTCCCTCATTCGATCACTTAAGGGCAATAAGCCATGATAAGCTTGTAGAAGCACAGTGTGCAGATGAAGCCATCGGTGAAGTGATTAAGTTAAAAGAGGCTGGTACACCGTTGACTGATGAAGTACGGAAAGCTGTTAATGGAGCCACCAGAAGACTATTCCATGAATGGGGTAGGTTAGTCCTTCAGAATGGTCTCCTGTACAGGCGTGGTAATGAAAGAAAACAGTTAGTACTCCTTGCAAAATACAAAGATCTTGTCTTGAAGAAACTCCATAACGAGATGGCCCATGTTGGCACAGAAAGGGTTCTTAACCTTGCCAGAGAGAGATTCTATCGGCCTTTTATGGCCAGGGAGATTGAGGACCATATCACTAAGAAATGTCCATGCATAAAATCAAAGAAACGAGTGACTCATGTCCACGCCCCAACGGGTAGTATCACATCACGTTCGCCACTAGAGTTGGTGTGTATCGACTATTTACATCTGGAGACCAGCCGTGGTGGCCATGAATATACTGTATCCTTGTGGTGGTTGATCATTTCACAAGATTCGCTCAAGCTTATCCAACAAAGAATAAGAGTGGAAAGACCGCAGCTGACCGCATCTTTAATGACTTCGTCCTCCGCTTCGGATATCCATCAAAGCTGCACCACGACCAAGGCCATGAATTTGAGAACGAACTCTTTCGCACACTTCAACAGCTGTCAGGTATTCGTCACTCTAGAACATCGCCGTACCACCCACAGGGAAACCCTGCGGAACGGTTTAATCAGACGATACTCCAGATGTTGAGGACCTTAACTGACAAAGAGAAGGAGCGGTGGAAAGACCAAATCCCACGAGTTGTACACGCGTACAATTGTACTCGACACGAGTCGACAGGCTTCTCGCCTTTCTTTCTTCTTTATGGCCGTCACCCCCATCTCCCAATTGAAGACAGAGCCTGACTCGCCAAAGGGTTATGCAAAGAAGTGGGCAAAGCAGATGTCAGAAGCCTATCGACTTGCCAATGAGAATAGTAAGCAGGCCAGTGCCAAAGGCAAAGTGCTCTATGATAAGAAGGCGAGAGGAGTGGTACTACAGCCTGGCAATAGGGTCCTAGTCAGGAACCTTAGTGAGCGTGGCGGACCAGGAAAACTACGGTCGTACTGGCAGAAGGCTATTTACGTAGTTAAAGAACAGTTTGCGGATAACCCAGTATATATAGTGTACCCGGAGTCTGGGGACAAACGGAAGACAAGAACACTACATCGCAATCTGCTGCTATTCGTGAATTACCTTCCAGTTGGAGCTCTTCCAAGCCATGCCGCACCTGAGAAGGGAACACAGAAACGTAAAAGCCAGACTCGACGTACCAACATTCAAGAGCGTGCAGACCTACAGGAAGAATCAGATTCAAACTCAGACTCTGATGATGACTCGAACGGTAATCACTATTGGCTGAGGGTGCCAGCAGAAAGGAGACAGGAGACACCTGCTGTAGTCCCCCACCAACGACCTGCCATTAGCTTGAGTCGTCCAGCTCCAGTACCTGCACGGGAAGAGAGTTACGTTAGACTACTTACCTGAAACAAACCTGATGCCTGAAAGAGAGGCAGAGGCTGAAGAACCTGGACAGGATGAAAACCAAGCTGTTGTTGCTGGACCTGAGGAACAAGATGGATATGACGAGGCCCCAGAGCCCATCCAGGAAGAGCAGCCTCTTGTCCATACAGCGCCAGACAACCAGACAGAGGTCAGAAGGTCAAGCCGAGACCGATGACCTAGGCAGATCTTTACGTATGAGAACTTCGGTCAGCCCACACTGACAACACAAGCCACAGTTAACTCTGCAAACACAAACATACACTCACCTGCTTATGCTATACCACCCAACCTCTGCACTCACTTATCCCCTATAGAACACCAACATATCCACTTAACCCCTATTCTAGCCTTTATCCCCCATTTCCATACATGCCTTACACTTTAACACCACAGCCATACATACTGCCAGTTCCTGTTGCCTATTAGAAAGAGAAAACAGAATTTGAGTTATGAAAAGTTGAGTAGAAAATGGTGGGACCCATTTCTTTTTGCCAGGGAGTGTGTGACATCCACAAAGTGTTACATTTGTGTTTTTGAAAAATATAGATTATTTGTGATTATTGTCTTTTATTTGAATACAATTTGATGTATTTTATTTTGGGAAAAATGTATCCCCAGAAACATGAAACATTCATGCATTTCAAAAGGTTTTTCCTTCGTAAAATGAGCAGTATTATTTACTCCAAACCAGCAGGGGCAGAGTCAGTTAGCGGGTTACACTGCGTTAGTTGTGAATTTTTTCATTACTGCAGAGAACTCGTGAACTTCAACACGCTGTGGCCCTGTCTCCTCATTTCTCTCCTGTAGTTCAGGAATTTATCTGTTAACCCGGTGCCGTTGCCACGGTACCCGTTACATACGGGCACAAGTGTGACAAAATAAGACGCTTTACACATGTTTTATACACACACACACACACGCACACACACATCTGAAATGATTATAAAATCGATGACTGCACTGATAGTGAGAGAAACCCTCATACAAAATGTTTACTCAAAGTTTATTTATTTTGTTACCCCAGTGTTTCTGCCAGTGTTGTGGTCAATACAGAAGAAATTAAATGAATATTTAAGATAATTTTAATAAAAGAAAGCATGCCTGTGTCTTTTACACAGGACTGTGAATATTCATGAGTAACTGAGGAAATAAATACAGAAATAAATACTTTGAAGAAAAAAAAAACCCAACAACAATAATAATAATAATAAATGCACATGCATAAATATTAATGGGATTATTTTACCAAATCTGCAAACTGACCACAGTGGGCGGAGTTATCTCTTACATCAGTGACATGACATCATCATGTCAGTGCTGTAGAACATGTTGAAATAAAAAAGGTTACAGTTCAGTAAGACGATAGGAGACGTGTGTGTGTGTGTGTGTGTGTGTGCGTGAGATGAAGATGTTTGTTCTGTGGTCAGTGAATTTTCTCTTCCTCGTCTCTGCAGAAACCACAAACACACTGGATATGGTGTCAGGTCAGAACAGAACGTTACAGCATTTCCTGATTGTGATGAATTATTTGCAGTTAATTATAAAAAATAACTCTTTGTTTCCTGACAGGAAGCAGTGACCCTGCACCGCTCACTGTTGAAGTGTGTGTGAGGAGCTCATGGAGTTTAGAGGTGCGATGGACCGAGCATGGAAGTACCACAAGCTTAACACAAACCTACCAGGTCCAAATTGGGCAAAGTGAAGATTTTAATATTGTCGCTCAGGTGAGTGAGACAGCTGTCCTTTTACTGCACTTACACACACACACACACACACACACACACACACACACACACACACACACGATGATGGTGGTGATGATGATGATGATGATGATGATGTATTAACAGAGTAATGTGAGCAAGAAGGCTGGAGTTCGGTACGTGTCGTGGGTTTGGACCTCAGCGCTGCCACTCCAGTGTGCTGATCACTCCGTACGGATTAGACGCGTTCCCGGCTCATGGACTGACTGGACGACTCATTACGGTAAAAAATTCATGAACACGTGCAGCACTGGAGATTGAGCTTCATGATAGTTCAGCTCCAAGATTGGGATAAGATCTCAAACATTCTGCCTCAAACATTCAACTCCAGCTGAAACCCTGAAACCAAAAACACACCTCGCAGAACCTCAGTGAACTTCAGAGAACACACTGTCATATTTCAGTACATTACCCTGCTTACAGCTTGTTTTTAATTTGCAACTAAAATGGAAATTATGTTAGTGCAATTATAAAGGTGCAGGAATAATGTGCTTTTAAAAATAAAATATGTTCCTGGTTATTTGCCGCTTTATCTGAAGTTCTCTGAGGCGAGTTTTCAGTTTCAGGATTTCAGTTGAAGCTGACGTCTGACATGAACTGGACAGGAAGGCTGATCTGCAGGGTGGCGGTTTATGAACACTTCCTCTGTGTGTGTGTGTGTGTGTGTGTGTGTGACCTGTGATATCTGAGGTGACATGGCAGTGTTGGTTGTGTAACAGCGCTTGTGTAACCTCACAGTGATCTGCAAGTCATCTGGTGTTGCACTCGGTTATCATGAACAGACAGATGAGAGATGGATAAATATGTTCATCACAACAAAAACGTTCCTTTTTTCTGGTTAAAGTTCTACGTTCTGTGAACGTGAACCACGTGCAGTTTACACCACGACCTTTACCTTTTACCCCACATGGAAAAACCAGTCAGTCTGATGCAGGTTGGTGTTAGTGAGGTTCTGCGTTATATGTGTGTAGGTTCTGAGGTGTAGTTATAGAATATAGATTTCTATAAAAGTAAAGAACTGATATTTTTTCCAGAACCACCAGGTCATGTGTTTTATTATTCAATATAAAAAAGTTAAAAACAAGTGGCTAAATTCTAAAAAAGACTCGGGTATCATGATGATGTTCATTATTTCCAAAAAGTCCATTCAGAAAATAAGACCGCCCACTAGTGTCATATAAAGGAGGCGGTTGAATGGATGTAATTGCAAGAAGAGATTATTTACAGACAGGTGAACAGATCAAAAACATCAGACGACAGCAGAGTTCTTGAACGGGTAAGGGTCATACGAGGCACAAATCAGGGTCGAGGAAAACAGAAAGCAGAGTCCATAACCAGAGAAGCGTAAACAATACAAGGCTTGGTAACGTGAGATGCTGGGTACAACGTGTATACTTCACAAAGTCTGTGTGCTTACAGAGTCCTTATAAGATCACGCTGTGATTGCCCTCGGATCAGGAACAGGTGCAGAGTAATTAGTCTTTGCGGGGCACGCTGCAAGCTCAGAGCACAAAAGCGTGTGGACGTAACAAATAGAGCCAGGGTTCTGATGGTGGGATCCGGGGAACCCCAGGGGTCCATGATGTAGATCCAGGGAGTCCCTGACTGGATTGGTTTATTAAAATCACATGACAATGGTGAAGATTATTATCAGCTAGTATCAATGTTTTGTGGTTATTTTTAATTTAATTTATAATTTTCAGTGTAAATGTAACTGACTGATCAACTGGAAAGAAAGAACTTCATTTAAAACTCAAAAACCGAAAAACTATTTCAGTTTATTCTAACTGCAGTTTTTGTAATTAAAGCCAGTTAGTGATGTTAATATGACATGCAGCGTTTCAGATGATTGGAGCGTTTCAGGAATAAACAGCTGTATTGGTGTGAATAAATAACGATGATGCTACATATTTGCTCGTTTGTTTCTGAAATGAAATGTGTGCTGTGATCATAACGGGGTCTGTGGAAGGTTCCCTGGCTGTAAACGGTTGGAGAACCTATGCATTCGAGGTTGGTGGAGGTCTCATTTTCAGTTCTCTGTGCTTTGTGTTTTTCAGGTCAGCAGAACGTGAGCTCCAACAGACTGAGGTTATTCCCAACGGAGGAGGTTTTACAGGAAGGATCGTCTGTCTTCTTCTGCTGCATCCCTCCTGATGGAGCTCAGGTTATGGCCCTCCACTTCTCCAACACGCCGTACTCGCTAATCAACATCAGCCACCGTGTCAGAGCCATCAGAGTGCTCGGACTCAACACCACGAAGTTTGGCGTGAAGCTCACGTGTCAGGATGACTTGGGAAACGAGCGATCGGTGTTAAACTACGTCACCTGTGAGTTCACTAGGAAACTGTGATGATTTTAATCTGTCGACACTTTCCATGTTTTAACTCATGTTACTATAGAGAGATCACTGTGATGTTTACAGTAACAATGAAAGCAGCTTAACACGAGCAAATTCCACCCGGCGGCGGCGGTCTCAACTTCACATCATTTTTCTATCCCGGTTAGTTTCTGAATTATGAAAAATGCAATTTTTACGTCATATAACATCATTGACATCATTTAATGACGTAATTGTGACGTCATATGCATACCATAAAGTAGGATTTTGTTTTCTGTTTCA
>JAODTV010000017.1:717302-738106 GCA_025399955.1 Galeichthys feliceps
TTCGAGGTTCGCCTTGAAAGCTGTGAATATTAATCGAAATAATAATTTATATTCTTTCATATAAACACTAGTAGGCCTTACTGAGAAATACAAAGGCCTACAGAGCACAAAGAGGGGATTAGAACTAATCTTTTATTTCTTTTTTATTGAGTGTACCGATTTAACATTTTGACAGAATTAGCATAATTAATACTAATTTGCATAATTAGATTTTACAATTTTTCAAACTTTGTATTCAGTATACAACCATCTCTGTGCTGCCAATTTCCATGTAAATATCTTGAAAAATAGAAAAGTTATGAAGAAAAAACATTTGATCTCATTGGTGAATGAGGCCCATTTTGGACCATGTGACCCTCATACAGAATATTACGGCCGTTTACTAAAAATTAAGCCGTTTATTCAATCTTTGATTTGTAATATCTCAAGAACGGATAAACATATTTTAATTCTGTAAAAAGTCTGTTGTTCTGAATTCAGTTCTGAATTCAGCGGGAGCAGTTTCAAGCCATTTGGATTGAATTAGAATTTTCACCTGATATGCCTAATACTAGCAGACCAAATGTGCAATTTTTCAGTTACATTACTGTAATTCTACAGGGAGAAAAAAACATCAGAAATGTCCAAGTGTTGTAGTTTTTTTTCTCTACACTATATTTTAGCTAGCTGGAGTAATGAAACAATGGATATAATGAAATATCAATATGGTTTCAAGATTGGATTTAAGACATTCATTCAAAACTCAACAGCTTTGATTTGTGTTAAGTCGGTTAAAATATTCAGTCTGTACTTCTGTCTGCAGTCAAAGTCACAAAAATTCATTCCAAACATCCTTTTAAATGTAACAAAAGCAACAATCAGCAAGGGCTAATCAGACATTATTATTATTATTGAACATCATTATGTTTCACCTCTGTGACTGGGCAGGAAGGACATTCTCCTTCTTTTGCTCCTGTGCACTCGTTTGTGTCTCTCCTTCACCTTTCTCTACATCCTCCGAAGTCAGCCGAGGTCGGGTGGTGACAGGAGGTCGGGTCTGGTTCTCTGGGTCACTTCTCTCCTCTGGATCAGAGCTGAACTGGGAACTGGACTGGCTCAGGTTACCAGACGAGCCGAAGCGAGAGCTGTCCGCTGGGCTGAACACACAGACACACGGAAGGTCATGTAATGTAATAAGCAGTGTGTGTATAAATGAAATGTAGTGTGATTATAACCCACAGAGACCTGCATCTGTCTGAACCATGCATTAGTTCAAGTCTCAGTGCACCTGCTTAACTGAGCGGAATGTCAAACAGAGTGCTGTAATATTATCAGTGACATTACTTTTTTCAAAATGGAAAAAAATTCAGGTGGTTTGTGCTTTGCCAAGGCTTGCAGGGCTCAGTGGGATTATAACGGGTGAGTTTGGGATAAATAAAAACACTAGCCAAGGTGAGGTCAATATAAGGGCTTAAATAACAGAATCAATCCAAATTAAAGCAAGCTAGCAAGGAGAAAAAGGACAAGAGGCAAGTAGAAAGCAACCGCCTTTACTGTTTATGGTACATACTAATACCTCACCTCAGCATTTTTTTTTACTTTAAGGAAAAACATCAACAGGACGTGGAGACGCCGAAATATTTGTACTTTATGCTTTAGTGAGGCCTGTACTGTCATCTGGTCTGTTTAACCATGAAGATTTACTATCCTTGGGGTTTTGCCGAAATTACCCTTGCTATTACCTTTTCTCCTCGCCTACAGCATGGCCTATAACTCCGTAACTTACCCTGCATAAATCTCCGAGCTTTCAATTGATGTAAACAAACCGGCTGCGGGTAATGGAATAATTCAGGCAGGCCGAAAGGAAGGAAACGATCCAACCATATATTCAAAGCTAATATATAAAAACGGTGGCATGATTCATGCATTGTGCCTCCATCAATGCCATTCAGCCTGGACCTCAGGCAACAGACTTTCTGCGTATAATTCACTTGTGGGTTTGGACACTTTTCATATAAAACTTTGCCTAAAAATAAGTACTATTAATGAAAGCACTGTCTAAGGATATAGTGTATTACATATATACATTAAAATAGGCTCAGATGACCTACACTTTCAGAGATCATTTTAATGCCATGAATATGGTCTGCTTTCCTTTTTTTCTGGTTGCTAGATTGATATTGAATCATAAATAATGCAATTCACTCCATATCAACGACAAAAATAGGAGCAATACCCAAGGGGAGAGACTAACAGAGTCCACATATATCAAACTACAGCACTGGGAGGTGGAGGTGGAGGAGATGCAGGGTAGGTCTCACATGACATTATGGTAAACAGTCTCAGCACAGCTATATATCATGTTCCTACTAGCCTTCTGTCATGCTCTTTCTTCAGTGGACTCTCTGGTAGCTGCCCCATGCCATGATCTGTAGCATCCCCGTCCTTCTCTTTCAGAGATGGATCAGCTTCAGCTTCATCCTCCTCTCCAGGTTTTGACATATCCTGCTTTACTGCTAACAGGCTTTCTGGACTTGAGTTAAAACTTTGCTGTTTATCTAAATAGGTGTCAGTTGGTCCCTCAGTATCGCTGGAATCTGGACTCTCTGTGACGTCTGATTCTAGTGATAATGTTTCAACCTCTGGCTCTTGGTTCTCATTTTTGTTTTCTACCTGTGTGTTTACAACTGTAGAAGGTGTCTGAGAAAGTGCTGTACTCTGCCATGGAAAGCCAAATTTCTTCCCAAACATGGATGGAGCAGATACGGGTTCTTCATTTGGAAGGGTTGATTTCTCTTCTTGAAAGAGGCCAGCAGAAAATCCTTTGAAGCTAGCAAACAGACTTCCTGAGTCAGGTGGTTTCTGAGGCAGCTTTGTATCAGTGGAAGAACCAAACAGAGAACTATAAGGCTTTGCTGTCTCAGCAGCACCTGACAGTAAACCGCCAAAGGAGGGTGCTGACAAACCAGACAAGTCAAACATGCTCTTAGCTGTAGGTGAAGATGGATGTTTCTCCTGAGCAACCCTGTCAACGGGGATTGGAGATGTTACTGCTATGCTAGATTCCTCCTTCATGACACCCGCCTCAGATTCTTGACGTTTAATAGACACGTCTGTGATCTCTATGTTGCCATCTCTTGCCCCTTCAAGAGGCTCAACATCAGACCTTTCACATATTTTCACAATTTGCTCTTCCGAAGCCACTGTCTCAGGTTCTATAACTGTACTTGGCTCATTGCCAGTGGAAGTTCTTTGCTTAAAGTTTTTTGCACCTTCATACTCCTCAGTCTTGAGCTTGCAGGTCTCCACTGCAGATTTGGTTTCCTCTGGTCTAGCAGCATCCTTAGTTTTCAATAAACCAAACAAATCACCTGTTAGGGACTCTGTGGAGAGGCCAGCAGGTAAGTTAGTGGGCAGATTAAAAAATGAGGTCTTGTGTCGTTGCTGAGCGCATGTAGCTCCAGTCGGCTGTAATTTAAAGAATGAATGCTGGGGTGGTGTGAAGAAACTGGAGGTTGCAGGCTTGCTGGAGGCACTTGGTCCAGAGAACATAGATATAAATCCAGAAAATGCAGTTGACTCAGGTGGCCTTTGAAAAGAAGCCATAGTTGGTGTATGGTGGCCTTGCATTTCAAGTCTCAGTTGTCCAGGATGCTCTACCATTTTTGTTTTAGCTTTGTCCAGAGATCTGATCATTTCTGGTAGAGATTGTGGCTGTGGCTGAATAACCACAGCAGACAGTGGTTCTGAAACTATTTGAGCTGGCATATCGGTTAACTGTTTTTCTGTTGCTTCTTGCTCTTTGACTTGAGCTGGCTCCTTCTCTACTACACTACCACATGGATCGTTTTTAGGCTGCTCTGCATGGTTAGTCTCTTTGTCTGTTTTGGGCCTCTCTTCTTCTGATTCATCCTGGTTTTGTGTTTCTTCTCTCTCCCATGATTCCTCCAGCCTCTCTGGAATTTCAGCAGGGATCTTATTATCCACAAATTCTCTGTCCTGTGATTCCTCCAGTGTTCCTGGTATTTCCCCTATTTTAGTATGGTTTACATAATCCACAGGTTTCTTTAATTCCTGAGGTATCTGTGCTTGTATGGTTTCATCTGATTCAGCTGTTTTTTCTGATTCTAAAAAGTTCTCAGACTTCTCAGTTTCTGTTGATTCTACAGAGTAAGTGTGCCTACCAGTATCTTTGCCTGTATCTGATTCCAGTTCTGTAGTATGATTCTGCTCAGAGTCCAGTGGTTTCTCAGTTTGCAAACACTCTTGTTTTTGAGACTGTCCTTCTGTTGGATGTTCCACAGTTTTACTTTCCGTTTCTGACTGCTCAGTTATTTGGGCATGGGTAGCTTCAAATGTTGTTAAAGTTTTGTCTTCAGGAATTACAGCATCCTCTTGATTTTGGATAACATTAAGAAATTCATCCATTTTCTCAGTTTCTAAAGATTGTTGTTTTTCTTCTGTTGGATTTTCCACAGTTTTAATTTCAATTTCAGATGCCTTAATTGTTTGGGAATGGGTAACTTCAGCTGTTGCTAATGTTTTGTCTTCAGAACTCATACCATCCTCTGGATTTAGAATAGCATGAGCAGATTTGATTTCAGTTTCAGTACTGACTTTCTCATAATTTTCATTAGCTGTTGATACAGAGTTATTTGGAAGATCCTGTTCACTTTCTTTGGGTTTGCCATGCAATGATTTAACATATTTGATTTCACCGTCCACAGAGGTAGATTCCCTGGCTATATCTTCAAATTTTGTAATAGCTTTATCTTCAGGTACAGTGTCACCTAATTTTTTATCATCCATGAAGGGCAAAAGACCAAATCCACTCAGTTTTTGTTTGTCTGAACCACCTCCAAGAGAGAATACAGAAGGAACTTTAAACAGACTTTCTGACTGAGATGATGCTGTCCCACCAAACCTGGAAAACAGACCTTTTCCTGCTAGCTCTTTATTGGAACATTTAGGAGCTGTTTGCGTTGGGAAAGACTTATCACTGCTCCCACCAAACATGGAGAACAAGCCAGAGCCAGTATTATCTTTGTGTGTGGATGATCCAGGCAGTATACCCGCAAGAATTGGGGCTCCTGAAGCAGGTGATCTTGGTGGAGTTCCACTAGCAAGTGTTTGCTGGTACAATGGACCACTGAACATAGAAAATAGTCCTTTTCCTGGTGACTCTGTGGGTTGTTGCCCTCTGGATGGAAGGCCAACAGTAGAGGAACCTCTCAGGCCAGGTCCTGAGAGACTCCTTGGCCCAGAGCCTGGACCTCCCCTATGATCAGGTCCAGGTGTTCCTGTTGGACCTGACATTACCTGTTCTTTTGTATCAAACTCAGGTGGGCCCCTTGGGCCCGGTGCTGATGGAACATGTGGACCAAGTGTTTGCTGAACATTACTTCCACTAATCATAGAAAACAACTTCTTTCCAGCTACTTCTTTTGGTGCAGATGATGCTTGGGTTTGCTGAGGACTAGCGCCGCCAAACATTGAGAACAGACTTGTGCTTGTTGTTTCTTTGGACATGGAGGCTCCTGGAAGAATACCACCAAGTATTGATGATCCACTCTGAGTCTGTGAAGGGGAAGACCCTCCAAACAATGAGAAAGTAACTTTGCCAGATTGCTCCTCAGGAACAGCAGTTGGTGGTAATGAGCTTTCCACTGACAACACATCTGTACTTAAAACAAGAGCTTCTGAAGATAATTTGTGTAATCTAGCCTGCATACCTTCTTGCTCCTTGGACATATCTGATATTTTACCAAAATCACTGGGTCCTTTTCTGTTCTCAGGTTTTGGTGATTCTGAGGTCAAATGTTCTGCATTATGAGAAAGGGGTTCTTTCATAGAAACAGCAGAAACTTCAGCATCTTCCTCCTTCACTGGCTTTGCTATATCTAAAATCTCAGGCCTGAGTTTCTGGCCCTCAATTTCTGACTTCTCTTTAGCATCTTCTGGTGACTTAATTAACTCAGGAGACATTATGTCTGTGATTAGGGGAATGGGTTCAGATGAAAAAATTTCTTTATTTTGAGAACCCAACACTTTACCAGTCTTAATTAACATGGATTCCTCTTTTCCTGCTGGTGGAAGATCTTTTTTATGTGAAGTAGTATCCTGGACCAGTAAAGAGTGAGATACTTGTTCCTCAATGTTTGTGAATTCTGGGGTTAAAGAAGTAGAGGTGTTAGCTGGGACATTTATGTTCATCTCTGAGACCTCTGTGGAGGCTACAGGAACAATTATTGTGTTTGAATCAACGTGGTTTTTGTTAATCTGTGAAGACAGTCCACCTGAAGAGGAAGTTTTACATTCCTCAGAGACAGACACTGCAGCTTCACTCTTTCCCAACAAAATGGAATGTTGATTTACATCTTCACAAGTGTCTGTGGCACTCACACTAGTATCACCTCCAGTTTCATGCAGGGACACTGTCTCTTCCTCACTGGGACATCCCTGCTCTGGATGCTTTAGAGTAATCTGAGGGATCAGCATCTGTCTGCAACGCAATCTAATAAAATGTAAGGTTTTCTCCTTTACTTCAGTAGGTGAAACTGCAGCATAATGTGGAACCTCCTCAAAGAACATCATCTCAGATGAAATAGATCCAACAGTGGACTGCTTTTGAGAGAAACTGTCTGAATCAGTGTGCTTGCCTTCACTCATATCTTGTTTTGAAGCAAGCTCTGTAGCATGAACACCCTCCTGTGACTTGGAGGACTGTGAGCAGGTTTCACAATGCTCATTGTTTGGTATGATTTGTTGAGGCATGTGTGTAATACGGATGTCGTGATCAGTTACTACAGAAACTGACTTATCGCACATTGTATTTATTGAAGTATCTGAAATCATCAAAGAGGGTTCACAGTTTGCTTTGCTCACCAAAAAGTCTGCTTCCTTTTCTGTTATCTCAGGTTGAGCAAGTATTGCTGAGGATGGATCCTGAGACTCCCCTTCTACTTCTGTTATAATAATAGTAGGTGTTTTGGAGATGTGCTTGCTTATGTTACTTTGATGATAAACTGGAATTTTTCTTTGCAATAACGATGAGCTTGGTGTATCAAGAACACTTCCTGGGGTGGGGAAAGTACACTGTTTGTCATTTGTTAAAACAGTGGGAGGTGAGGTAGTATGTGAGATATTTTGAAGCATTGAGGACGAAAATTCCATAGGAAGTGATGCTATATGTTCTGTACTTGGAAGTAATGAAGCTGGTGGTGGTTCCACAGGAAGAGGTACAACATGTCCTGAGCATGTAAGAGGTTCAACAGGAGCACATGCAGAACATTCAACAGGAGTACATGGCTCTTCTGTACACACCAGACTTGGAGGAGGCAGAGATAATGGAAGAGGTTCCGTAGGAGGATATGCTTTAGATGCTACTGTATACACTGAACTTGGAGAAAATTCCATGGGAGTTGGAGCTGTATATACAGGACTTGGACTTGGAAGAGGTAAAGGTGGTGAAAATCTGATTGCAGTTGTTACAACATGTGCTGAACTTGGAAGAATCCTAACAGGGCTGTATGTCACAGAGGGCTCTACTATATGTGCTGCACTTGTAAGTGGTACTGCTGGTGGGAATTCCATGGGAGGTGGGGCAGTATATCCTTGACATGGAAGAGGTGAAGACTGTAAAAATCCAGTGGCACCTGATGCAACATATACTGGTCTTGAAAGACTCATAACTGGAGGATTTTCCATGGAGGACTGTACCATGCATAGTGGAGTAGTAGATGATGTATCTTCCATAAACCCTGAAACCAAATTCTTGACAGATGTGACTTTAGCTGAGGTGGCAGGATGGGTTGAAACTGGGGTCATCTGTTGGTCTGGCACAAGTCTGCAAATGAACCCTGTCCTTTGCTGAATTCCTTCAGATCTTTCTGGGATATTATCCTCACCTGCTATTGAGGTTGTGCCATCAAACTTTGAAATCAAGCCTTTGACTGATCTTGTAGTGTTTTCAGTTTCAAGTAAAGTTTGTCTGGAAGATACCCGAGTTTTGGGGACTGCATTAATGGCCAGAAGAGGTTTCCTTTCTGGCTCATCAGAAGAACCAGTAAATGTTGAGCTTGATTGGGCAGATATTATAGTACCTTGGAACATATCTTGTCTAACTGCCTGTTCATTGGTGCAAGGTGTGATATCTGTAGCCAATGGAGTAAACATTTTGCTCCCATTATTGTGCTCTTGTCCATGATTAGTCATGGATGGCACATCCTGTTCAGATACAATAGTAACTATTGAGGCAATGTCTGAAGCTTTGCTTGTGTTTAGGACATGAGGTATTTCTGGTACATAAGTTGGGGAACTAAGATTAGGAACGCAGCTTTGAACAGTATTTTCTCTTAAACTTTCCACTATTGATTGTTTGACAAGACCTTTGGATCTGGTGACTTTCAGTGATATGTTACATTCAGTGACCCGGGTAATCAGACTATCATGCTGAATAAATTTAGGAACAATTAAAGGGTGTCTTGTAATGTTTGGCCCTTGAGTTTGAGTAGGCCTAATATGCTGAGCCTGAGAGGTGGACAGACGAGACTGTTCCACTCGGAGTACTTCAGATGAATTAGTAACTGGTCTGAAGATGGGAGGGCCATCTGAGATAACAGTTTTTTCAATACAAAGGTTCTTATCTGTTAGCTGTGCCTGAGAAATAGAAGATTCAGTAATTTTCTTTTGTTCGACCGAAAGCCCAAACACAGGTTGTGGAAGAATCTGTAAATCAGACATGTTGAAATTATTTTCCAAGTGCTCTGACATTGATGTAGGTGCAGCAGGCTGGACAGTCGGATATGTATTCTGTGACTGAGTAATGTATGGTTCTTGTCTTCCAAGAGCCTGGAGAGTACATTGTGCTACTGTGCAGATTCGCATCTGATCCATTGCTAAAGATGTGTGTTGACCAGGTAGGAAAGAATTCATTGGTATTGAAAGATCTTTGATTCCAGACATTTGCGTCTTTGCATCTAGGGCAACTGTCAAATCAATAATTGGTGTTTGACTTTTTTGGTTAGTTGTCCTCAGTCTTTGTTTATTCCTCGATATAACCACCTTCGACTTAGTGAAATCCATCAGTTGTCCGTCCTGCATATTGGATAGATCATTGAGATCACCCTGAGAATGTGAAACTCTACCTGAGAAGTCCACTGGCTTACTCTGAGCTTGCAATTGTCCATTGTGGATCAATGCAGGATAAAACAGTCTATCACTGTGGTAAGTGGATGTCTGCAGACACAAATGAGCTTCTGCTGTATGATGTCCATTGCTTAGTACTTTCCGAGCCTGTAACTGTTTTTGATACACTTGCTCAGGAGCCGAAATAGCTTTAACAGTTAAGGGCATGCCAACCAAATCCTTTTTACTAATCACATTTTTCGTCTGAACAAGAGCCATTACTTTGTCAGGTGACATTTCAAGAATTCTTTCTGCTGCTTTGTCGGGTTCCTTGATTGTTGTTCTTAAAGACATATCCAGAGTGTTTCTGATTGAGTTAGCTGGTGCTGAGGGAATATTGGCTAGCTGTGCACTGGGAGATCTTGACCTTAACACTAAAGAATGTGTCCCTGGTAATGTTTGTTCAAACAGGACTCGTTTTTGCCATTGGTCCTTATTTAACTCTCTATGCAAAGTATCAAGTTTTTTAGGTTGTTCTGAAGCATTTACCATTGATGGTACATCAGCAAACATGTGTAATGCTTGAACATCAGTGTTGGAGTTTGTCTTTACAAGTTTATCTACAGAGTGTTTGGTTTGACTTAAATCCTTTGAAGACCTATCTAATGGCAAAGCCATACCCAGAACAGGTCCAGGGATGCTTAACACGGGTTTGTTTTTCACCAAGGGCATAACCTCTGAGGAAGATGTGTTGCTAGGTGGTTTTAGAGACATGTCCAGAGATGCTTTTGCCATATTTGCCTGCATCAATACAGAGGGTGTTTTGTTTTCTTTTGCATTTTGTGATGAATATTGGCTGATTGTTTCGGCAGACTGATATTTTCTAATCAGTGGCTTTACTTCTGGTGTTGGATTCTGCATAATTGAGGACAGTCCAACAGTTACTTCACTGGCTTCCAAGACATTCTTGACCTTCCCTACAACTGGTAGCATTTCAATGTGGGGGGTCACTGTTCCCTCAGTTGTCTTAGGGACCAAATTTGCTGACATATCTATTGTTGCTTTTAAAGGATTTGCTGGAGTTGTCACTGTTCCCTTTAGGGCCAGGCTGTAAAGACTAGTTTGGTTTTGGGTAACAGACTTTATTTGTGGAATCATGTTCTCCATTTGTTGTGTAAGCGTCATGACTGTAGCTTGTGACTGACATTTTCGAAGAGGTGGTTTTACTTTCGTTGTCAGAGGTTCTACAACTAAAGATATCCCACCAAACTCCTCAACTATACCTGAAGTTGACCTTGATCTTCTCTTTACAAGTGATACTGCTTCATCTGAAGAGACCACTATTCCCTCAGGTGGTTTTGAACACATATCTAATGTGGTTGTAATGGAATTTGCTGGAGCTGATATATTCTGAGATGACTGAGAAAAATGTGCTGCCAAATCTCTGTTCCTGTTGTAAGCAGGTTGTTGTCTGCACAGGACTGGTCTTACTTGTGATGTTTTTGTGTTAGATTTTAGTGCTGAAACTTTCCCAGTCATAGTTTGTTGTTCTGACTGAATTTGTTTTACTTGTACTGTACAGGGATCTACAATCAAAGGTACCCCAAAAGAACCATCACCAATATCTGCAACTGAGGTTCGTCTGCTCCTTACAAGTGGCACAACCTGGGTTTCAGCAGTTGGCATGTCCAAAGATCTATCCACTGGTACTGAAGACATATCCAAGGTATTTCTGACCAAGTTTGCTGGTGTGGTGCTCTTACGGCAAGACTGAGGAGGTGTTGGAATTATCTTCATGGATTTATTGAATAAGGAAGGCTGATGTATACGTTGAGTGGATTGTGATCTTATGTTTATTGTTGAGTATTTCTTTATTTCAGGGCTTGTAGGCTGTGATGATGAAGTTCCTTGATGTGTGGTTACTATTAAGGCTTTCTGGTCTTTACCACTATCTGCACCGGATCCAGGAATATTTGGAGACAACTTTGCGGATGTATTAATAAGTTTTCTGCCAGAGATTTCAGGTGCTGTCTTTACCTTGGAACATTGAACCGAGACTTGCCTAACAAGCTTGGACCCTATATTAGGTAATGAAGATGAGTTTTGATCAGTTCTATGATTGAGGCTTGATGGCCCTGAATCTGATGGGCAAAATTTGGGGGAAGTAGGAACAGAAACAGTTCTCAGAGGTACTTCAGGTACAATTGGGAAAGGTATGGAAAGTTTCAGTGCTGGAAATGTCATATTGATTTCTTTAACCTCCTCTTTAACCTCAACAGTCAGATCAATTCCTACATCCTCATTTGGATCTGCTTGACATGTCCATTGATGTTTCTTTCTAACTTTCTTCAACCTGTTTTTGGTAAAGTCAAGTATATCCTCGATTATGATATCATCATTAGACAGATCTGGTAACAGGAGTGCAGTGTTCCTACCCGGGCATTTCACTTTGTTTCTTAATGATTCAGAAAAGTCTAAAGGTTTACTCCTCAAAAGAGAGTCTAGTGCTTGTTTAGGTCTATTATAAAGTAAATTTTGTGGTGGTGGTAAGGGTCGCTTTTCATAACATGTAGCAGCAACTTTTGGCACCTGAGGTAAAATGGGAGCTGTTGAACTCTGGACCCCTTCACTTCTAGATGTCTTTAAAGATTGTGTTGACATTGATGATTGTCTTCCGAGTTGTGGCCTATGGGACACAGCAGAGGATGAGGAACCAGAAGAACACTGTAAACTTGAGGTTGACCTTTGTGGAGTAAGCAGTGTCATTTGAGAGGAGGTGGTTGTAACAATTGAGGGCTCAGTCACTATATTCCTTGGTGTTGCTGGAAGTGATTTAGCCGAATTGGTAGATGCTTTAGAGGATACTGGAGCATCTGGAAGTTTTCTTTGAGCATGCTGACTCTGTGGGACAACTTTAGAACTTGATAAGTTGCTGTTTGTAGCGTTTGATATCACAGTAATTTTAGAGGACTCAACATCTTTTGTCTTAACACCAAAGCCGTTCAATAAATCCTTTTTATTATGTTCTCCTACAAGTCCAATTTTAATCTCAGCAATTGGAGGATGACATCTGATAGAAGAGTGCTGTCTATAAGTTACTGAGGGAGATTGTGAAGATATACTAGCTGACACACCTTTAACCAACTCCCCTGGGAAAAGATCTTTAAACCCCTGATTTTTCCAGTATGGTCCACCATTATTTATCTTTTCTACTTTACTTGTAAGGTCTGATGCTTCCATTTGTGCTTCTGGGTGAATTGCTTTTGAGTCATTCTTTCCTACTTTTATTTTCTGCAACTTGTAAACACTCAAATCAACAGGATGCTCTGCCTGTCCACTTATGGAGTCTTGAAGCATTTCAGAAAAACATTCAAGATTCATATTCATAATTCTATCACCTTTTTCAAAGGCTGAAGACAAATCAACAGGAGAATTAGAATCACCTGCTTGACTATGACATGGAACCCAGAGCATTTCATCTTCATTAAACAATGGTATCTTAAACCCACAAAGTGTCGTCTTTGGTTTATCTTTGTTCTGCAGGATATTTGAGATATTCTCTGCAATTTCTTCTAAACCATGTCTATTGTCCTGGGTAGCATATGCATAGAGATTCTTTCCACTCCGGTCAGTTAGCAAGGAGTATATATAATCCTCATCAGCATAAATATAATATCCACAATCACCAGCTTCAGCTGGCCACCACATTCCTTGATCCAATAGTGAAAGCCATTGGTGGTACCATTCTGAATCTTCAAAGAACATGTCATCTTCTGTATCTCTGGTGGTTGCAGAACAGCTGCTGAGATCAACTGCACATGCTGTCAAATCGATGGGGCCTTTTTTGACTGCCAGTCGTTTAATGAGTTTTGAGGGATCAAACTGCGGCTCCAGAGTGCAATTCTGAACAGGTTTGCCATATATGCTACAGGCAACATGTGAATGACAACGTGTTAACTTTGCAGGAGTTCCTGTTGAGTCTTTCTCAATCTGATGGTTTCTGCTTGTTTGATTAATAAAATGATCCACATTATCACAACTTCTCCAGAGTTTTCTGCTCTTGATGCTCATGTCAAATACAATATCATCATCTGCATCAGCACGTGGAAGTCGTTTTTGAAATGATGAGCTGACGATATTCTGCCAAGGATATGAAGGTATGCGAAATTGCCTGGGATCCATTTTTTTCAGGTTCCACCATCCAGGCTCCTGCATGACTGTTTCATGACTGTTTGATGATGCATCGTCTTGAAGTCCTGCATAATACTCTTGTGCTTGTGTTTCCAAGGCTTCTAATAAGGCATAATCATTCAGCTGTCGCCAAAGAAGTGCCTCTATGAGACACTGGTGTTCATACAGCTCTGGTGCAACTATACCATGCTCAGCAAATAAATATAACAGATCCTGATATCCATATTCAGTTGCTGTACCATATAAGAGTCTGTGGACTTCCTCTAGGTACAGCTGGGTAGACTTTACTGCTGGATGTAATGTTACAGGTTCCTGAGACTGAGTGCTAGTTTTTGAACTGGAAATGCTGGTAGCACAAGAAGGGTCTGCTATAATCTGTTTATGGAGTAGCTGATCAAGGAAAATCTGTTCCGATTCCTTAGTTATTGCTCTCTTACTACTGGCCTCTGATTTAAAAATTCCAGAAGACATACCCTTTCCGGCACTAAAACTAGCCTTTGGTTCATTTGTTTCCTTTAATTTCGATAAGCTGTCATCCTCTGACCTCTTACTGAACAATCCAGCCAGAAAACCTTTCTGCAATGGTGCTTTTTGATCCTTTTCATTACCTCCATCCTGAATGGACTCTTGCTGGATTGGTTTGGCTCTTTGAATCTGTGGACGATTCTGACCAGGCTTACGTTCTTCATGTTGCTGTGGCTTCTGACCTGAAGGAATGTGGCTATCAGATGTATCTTCAGCCTTTGCAGAGATTTTGCTGAAAAATCCAGACAAAATTCCACTTTCTTGAGTATCACTATCTTGTGCGTCTACTTTGTTAGCTGTCTGGGTATTTGATTGATCCGGCTCCTGTTGTAATTCTTCTGATGTAGACATCTTGAAAATACTAGAGAAAAGACCTCCTGATTGGCTTTGCTGTTGTGCTGCTCCTGGTGGTGGTGGTGTCTTTGGAGCTTGTTGAGCCTGCCTATTGGATTGTTGATGTAATCCAGTTGAGGGCTGTTGCTGCTCAGCAGTAAGTGTTTTAGAAGCTGCAGTTACTGTACTTGTTTTGAAAACCTCAGTTAAGATTTGATTTGTTGGAGGAGACTGGTGGCTTTGTACCGGATGTTCTGACCTACACGCTTGTTGAATAACTGAAGCTTCGGCCACAAGATGTTGAGGTGGGGTATCAATGGAAGGCAATTTGTTAAAAAGACCAGAAAACAGACGTCCCTGTTGTGGCTCAGGTGCTGCAGCTGGCTGTACCGGGATCTGATGCTGCCTCTGTAAGGGTTGCTTGTTGCTCTGCTGCTGCTTCATTTCTGTGTCTGAAGGAGCTTTTTGCTCTTGTGCTGGGGGCTTGTTACTGGAAAAACCCCTTGATAAAAGACCAGGAGATGGCGGTTGGGCTGAATTTTGATTTGGGTCTGACTGACCAGACTGAGAAGCTGTGTCTACAATCTTATTGAACAGGTCTGAAAGAATCCCAGCTGGTCTGTTTGGCTGTGCTTCTTGATTTGGAACCAAATTCTGCCCACTGAACTGTTGTGATCTAACATTCTGGGGGGATATCTGGTTACCATTATTTACTTCTGAAGTGCTACTCCCAAATAAACCAGAAAGAAAGCTTACTTGTTCAGCAGAACCAGATTGTTGTGATGATTTAGGGTCTTGGCTAGCAGCTGGGAGATGTGATTGCTGATGAGTACTCTCAGCTACAGATATTTTGTTAAGAAATCGTGACAGCATTCCTCCTGCTGAAGAAGGTTCTGTTGACTGTTGATTGGGCTGACTGCTTGTACCACTTGGCTTTTGTGTACTTGAAGGTGCAAGTGCACTCTCTGTTAATTTCAGAATTCCACCAAATAGTCTTCCTGATTGGGGTGGAACTGGTGATGCATTACTCTGAGTATTTGGTTGTTTATGATTTGGTTGCTGACCCCCACGGTTTCCTGGCTGTTCCGACTGCTGATCCGGGACTACATCCCCAGTGGCATCAACATTTTCAGTGCCTGCTAATTTAAAAAGTCCTGATAAGAGACCTCCTGGATGTGATGGAGGTGTAGCTGTTTGAGGTAATGGTTTGTTTGACCCTTGAGTGATCACTGGCTTTAATAAAGGTTGACTGTTTTGTTGGGCAGGAGTGGCTGGAGAACTTGGAATAGTGTCACTGGCCAATTTAAAAAGCCCAGATAAAAGCCCACCACCTTGTGGATGTGCAGCAGTGTCAGTGGATGCAGAGTCCTTACTTATAGCTGTCCTACTACTTTCATTGCCTTCTGATTTGAAAATGCCAGAAAGCAAATCCTTCCCAATACTAGAACTGGTTTCATCATTTATATTAGAGCCAGCTGTATCCTTTAATTTTGATGAGCTGTCCTCTTCTGACCCCTTACTGAATAACCCTGCCAGAAAACCTTTTTGTGATGTTGCTTTTTGTTCCTGTGATGGTTTTTGACCACCAATGGGTGAGGTAGAGCCGAGCTGACTTTCAGAACTGACAGGCTGCTGTTGAGTGCCAGCTAAATTGTGGCCTGTACTAGCATTTTCTGTGGCAGCCATTTTTAAAAGCCCAGAAAACAACCCTGCTGATTGATTTGTGGCACCTTGTTGAGTCTGGCTCTCATTTGTAGTGCTGGTGAGAGATGAAAAGAGTGTTGACAGCAGTCCACCTTCTTGAGGCTTATCAGAAGTTTTGTTGCCACCAGACAACACTGTTAGTAGGCCCTGGGGTTTAGAAATTGCTTCTTCTTCAGGCTGGGCCTGGTCTTGAAGCTGTGAAGGATCTGCTTGAGTCTCGATTTTAATTAAACTCTGTCCCTCATTCTCAGTGTCAGTCAAGCTTTCAGGAACAGACTGGATATCAGTTTCAGACTTTGGTGTTGCATCTTCTTGTGCCATTTGTTCTTCTTGTGCTACATCCTTTGATACTGTAGTAGAATTGTCAACTGCTTCAGGTGCCACTGCAACAATGGGTTTGTTTATTGTGGCTGATGGTTTTGATGGAAATTTTGCAACTGTTTGTGGTTTGGGTGATTCAGCAGGACTCATTTTGAAAAGATTAGAAAACCATCCTGTATCTGTATTTCCCTTTGGTACACTCTCCAATAGCATGGCACGACTTAGAAGAGGTGATTTAGTAGAAGTATGGGAAGCATCTTGTTTTGAAGTTGTTGGATCTTCACCGGGTCCCAATTTCAACAACCCAGAGAGAAACCCACTCTCTTGTTTTGGTGTTTGAGGAGTGGCAGGAGTATCAGAAGAAAAGAAGGAAAGCTTTAATTTGTCTCCAATAGTGGCTGGTGCATCTTCTGGTTTAGGGGCTTCGGTAGGTTTAAATATTGAAAACACCGAGTTGCCAGATGAACCCTCAGCAGTTTTATCGACAGGGGAAGGGGTTGTTGTCATGAAAGACGTGAGGGACTTTTTGAAAGGGCTGAAAAATCCAGTGTCATCACTTGTTTTTTGAGTAGTTGGATTTTCTTCTGGTTTAAGAGTCATCTCTCTAGGGAGGGAATCAGGTATTTCTCCTGATGATTCGGTTTCTGGTAATAGTTCCACTGATCCACTGTATGAGCCTCCACATGAGGACTGATGTTCTGATTGTGAGGCAGACTGCTCTATTGACAAAGTTTTAGCTTTATCTGTTAACCCTTCTTTTGACTCAGTGCTTCCATGAGATTTGTTTGGTGTTCCTGGTTGTGAAGTTGCTGCTGGTTTGTCTCCAAATATCCTGAAGGGACTCAGTTTTCCCAAGACAGAATCAACCACTGACTGTGACTGGCTTGCTGTGGGTCCTTGAGTCTCAGGACTAGTTGCTGCATCTTCTTCTCCTTCCACACTAGCTGGATGGCTGGTCTCTGATGACTGAAGAGGCAGAACTGACTGCACGGGGAATTTCTTATCTGCGCTTGGCTCCTGATGAGCAGGTGGAACAACTGCGACAGGAGTTGGACTGCCATTTGATTTTGGTATGAAGGACAACGGTTTAGAAATGCCTGACTCTGGCTGAAGAGGTGAAGGAGAGCATGTTGTCATTGTTGTTGTTGTCATAGCAGTGGTATCTGTAGTTTCACCTGTTACCTTGGTGCCTATAAGTGAGCTAAACAAGGAGTTCATGGCATTTGTAACCCCTGTGATACCCTGTTCAACTGCAGATTCTTCTTTTACCTCATCCGATTTGATATTTTTGTCCTTTTCATTGTCAACCGTTTTTGTTTTGTTGTCAGACTTGTGCATTTCCTCATACTTACTAATCTCCTCCTCTCGTCCAGCAAGATATTCAGTTACTGTATCGACGATTTTCTGCAGTTCATTCATGGTATGAATATAATCATGACTTGGCTCCTTAACTGATGAAACATCATCTAAAACTTGAGTACTAACATTTCCCCTTAACCCATAATAACTGTGTTCACCAGAAGAAGAAGTATACTTCCTACTATTGTAGTAATTGTCGTATTCACATTGTGTATCCTCCTCAATAAAGGACACGACATCCAAATCCTCCTCAGATCCAAGAGAAACCTGAACTGCTTCTGATCCTACTGACCCATACTCACTTCTTGTCCTCATCCTGGCTTCTTCCTTCTCCCGATAAACTGCGTAGTTCGCCAGAATGTCCTCGATGTGTGTTTTTGCCCACATTCTTGTCTTGTACAGCAGACTCTCTTTATATGCCTCTTGGTCTGCCTCCTGTTGATGAAGCTTCTTAACTGAAGGAACGATGGCTATCTCTGGAGGAGAGGCTTCATCCTCAAAGCTTCCTGCTTCTTTACAGACCAGGCGAACCTCTCCACCTTCCACACCAGGCATCTTTATAGAGTTTCCAGTTTCATTACATTCATCAGCCTCTGGAGATGCTGCCTCACACTCCATGGTCTGATTCAAATCATTTCTCTTCGAGTCGCCAGGATTGTTTACGATGCGATAAATTTCACTCTTTGTTTCATCGTCATCGTCCCAGGTTTTTTGCTCTGGTTCCAGATAGTCGTCTAAAATGTTGTCCTCGAGTTTGTATTTCGTCTCCCAGTCCTCAACGCCCATACCTGAATCAACAGGTACAATCCTTACCCCGACTCTACTGTTTGGATTTCTTGTGTCCCAGATAAAAACAGGATGCAGAAAAATAATTAAGGAAATAAAAATACAAAGAAAAGAAAAAGTGTTAGAGGCAAAGCGTAAGACAAAGCAAATCATGGACTTCAAATAAAAAAGTGAAGGAAGAAAAATGCAATGTAAATGTAAGCAAATAAAAAAAAACAGAGGCAGAAATGATGAAAAATTGAACAGATAACGGTCTGTGTATGTTTCGTCCCAAAATATTTTTTTAATTAAGAAATGTTGGGAAATAAATAACAGAACACTTCCCAATTCAACTTATTGGTTTTTTTTGGGTTTTTTTTTTTTGTATCAGACCTGTTTCCTTTTTTCCTCCATTTTCACTTTGAAATGAAAACCCAATGACAACAGCATACACAGACCCAAACCCATAAGTCTGCAGTCGTTTTTTTGGCTTCCCGAACAAATAAAAATTTTCAAATTAAAAACGTTGGAGTGGATTTTTTTCACATGAACATGTTCACATCAGTTTTCTTCTCTATTCTCTTGTGTTTGTGTGTCTTCTGTACCTTGGCCCCCTTCCTTCCCTGTAGTCCAGCTCGTAGCTGTGCATCGACTCCGTTCCGGACTCTTTGGATGCGGCTTGCTGACATGTTCTTCGGCTCATGGGGTACTGGTGGACGGAGGAATTGGGCTGGGCCGTGGTGTGGTATCGTGGAGGACGGCTGTTGGTCTCACTGCGGTAGTCGCTATCTCTGTCGTCCACCGCGCTGTCGTGATCATCTAGAGCTGGAACCGTACACAGACACAGGGAGTTCTAATGTTTATCTCAGGTAGAACAATACGACACTACAGTACACACTGATACGTCACGGTGAAGAGACCAGACGATGCTACAGGATGAGAACCAGAGGAGAGACAGACCGACCACAGACTACTAAATGTGATATTTTCTTTCACAAAAGCCAATGATTTGTTTGTGAGTACAGACCACGCCCTCAAATAAATGACATGGAGAATGACTGTGGAACTGTCAAAAGTGAGGAGAACCCAGGCTCCTGGGAAGCTTCTGCTTTACACCCAGACCTGCCACTACAAACTAAAGATTCTTGAGTAGGAGATGAAGAGAACGATTGTGGAACTGTGTTACGAATGGAGAAAACACGAGACGGGAGATTTATAGGATGTTAACTAGGAAGAAGGTGGCCCTTCAGACGTGGTCTTTCTCTCAAACATCTAATTCCATAAGTGTGTATAAAAGTAGCCATGGACGGTTGTGAGTAAAACAGTGAGAGGAATGTTGACTGGGAGAGTAAAAATAATGAACTGCCAGCATGTTCTGTGGTCACGGATGAGACATCGACACACAGTATGACCTGAAAGAACCGTCCAAAGAACGAGCGTTGTGAAGTACGTACTCTGCTGCTCGCTCCATCCGAAGTAAGTCCAGCTGCCTGGATGTGTGAAGGGAAGTCACGTCAAAAAAACCCACCTCATTTCTGAATGTTTACTTCACTTGGACATCATTACAAACTCAACGTTTTACTAATAAAAACACTGTGTGTTCCACTTACAGCAAAATACGGAGCGCTTTATCCGTTTACAGTTACAATTAATGTGTGTGAAGCAAGCGAGTTCCTGTTCTCTCATATTACAGCAGCTATAAAAATTATTCAACCCCTTCTGACCAATCAGAATTGAGAATTCAGTTGTTCTAAAGGTCCAGAGATGTCTTAAAGATGGACAAAAAAACAGTTCAAAAATATTCACTCAGTCTTCATTCACTATTCTACATTTATACAGCAGACAAAAACAGTTATAAACTGAAGCATAAATACCATTAAAGAGAAAGCAGTGTATCAACAAATAAATAAATAATACATATATGACTTATAGTCATACACCGCCCTCTAGTGGCTGAATGGCGCCAACACTCGACATCCAAAAACAGTAAAACGTTTAACCCACATTTTTTGGAGGACAGAAAATCACGTGAGTTGAATTAAAGATAAACACTCATGTATCTGTGCCAACCAAGTGTTTTAAACATGTTAGCCTCGTTATTAAGTCGTGTAAAGGCAATATGTTTTTACAAACAGATAAAAATACCAGTTTACTCACAGCATTGTGAGGGGACGGAGGGGACTGGCATTCCTCGCTCTTCATCCTACACACACAGATATATATAAACATATAACACAACACAACAACTTCAAAACAAAGCTCTGTTTGGTCTTATTCTTAAAGAAGCACACAGGTTTAAAAAATATACATAATCTGTGTTCACACTTACAGTGGATATAAAAAGTGTACACACCCCGTTAAAATGATCGGTTTTTCTGATGTAAAAAACTGAGAGCACGATAAATAATTTCAAAACTTTTCCCCCCTTTAATGTGACCTATAACCTGTACAATTCAATTGAAAAACAAACAAATCTGTTAGGGGGAAAAACATAAAAAATA
>JAODTV010000017.1:1384243-1396035 GCA_025399955.1 Galeichthys feliceps
GCGCCCACAGTGTGTGCATTTACACCTGATAAAGGCTCACACACACACACACACACACACACACACACACACGGAGCCTTTAGGACACAAACTCTCACAGGAGTCCTTTTGTTTTTATTATTATTATTATATATATTTTTTATTATTATTAATGTCTGAGAATCTTCATGATTATTATTATTATTATTATTGTATGTTGCCATGGATTAGCTGCACGAGTGGATCTACACGAGAGGGCTGAGTTGCAAAACAGACTTCTGGAGATGATGAAGAGTTAAAAACGAAACTTTTTTTTTTTTTAAACGTGATTTTACAGACGCCGCGCACCAGACACGAATTACTCCAAGCACTTTGAACGGAAAATGAAGGACAGCTCGGTGCTTTAAAAAAAAAAAAAGAAAAAAAAAGGGGGTTGCAACAAGTAACCCGAGTGGTGCGGATTTTAAAAACACCAAAATCTGATTAAGCTGCGCGAATTTTTCCTAATTAACACACACACACACACACACACACACACAGTTATTACAGCCTCAGCAGCTGCGCTTTTTTCCGCATCTCTCAACAGTACAGCGCAGGAATACGCCACTGCGCATGCGCAAGACTCGCTCTCCAGCTCCTCCAGTAGAGGGAGCACTGCGCATGCGCAAGATTTTCTTCCCGAACAGGGCTGAATGAAGAGGGAAATTTAAAAAACGGTTTCAGGGTCCGGGGGAGCTGAACTAGTGCATCTCTCAGCTCACAGCATCCTGATTACATTTCAGCAAACCAGGTGAGAATGGGTTCAGCCCCAGCTTTCTGTCTCCTGTACAGTGGGAATATTAGCACATGTGAGTGATCGGAACAGTGTGAATTGACAGCTGGAGGTGAATGTCAGGTTGTCATTCAGGGAGAGGTTCAGGTTTGAGGATCAGAGATCAGCTCCCACTGTCGCTCCACTTCTCCTCTCTTTTATCATGTTCTGATTCTGATACAGAAACAAACGTGCAGATTTGATGTACAGCTTTATCAGGTAACATGCAAAAAAAAATTATATGATTATGAACATTTTAACACTAGTTTATTAAGATTTGAACTAGCTGAATATAAATATGAACATTACTGTTAAATTAACTGCAGTCAAAGATTCTGTTTAAAATAATGATGCTGATTAGGTACCAATTTAATTTACAGTTCAATTCTTAAAGGAAGTCAGGTTTTCAGGTTTCTCTCCCTCAATATTTTAGTTCTGTTCTCAGTTTTTATAACAAAGCATGAAGCAAAAGGTATTTGTAATATGCACCATGTCCTGTGTTAGGAAATGATTGAAGCTGGTTGTACAGACAGGATGTCAGGACTGACGACAAATTCAGGACCTAATCAGGACTCCGCGCAGGACTACAGGTAAAAACACTATTATTTTTTCTTCCCTTTTGGATGATCACTGTTGCATTTCACCTGAAAAAGAACAGATTTTTGAGAATATTGGACTCATTTTTTTCTTGAGAATTTGAATTCCCTGTATATATACATAAAGGTTAAAAAAAAAAAAAAAACAATAAATAAATAAATAAATAGATAAAAACAGAAAAGTCTATCTATCCTCTAATAATAATAAATTAATTAAAAGACTGCACGATTTTTAGAAAAAAAAAATTGCAGATTTGATCAAACTTTTCTATTTTTAATTTTGCCAAAATGATGAAACAAACAAAAAGGAACCCCACCATTCAATTTTCCTGCTGTATTTCTTCAAACCGTTCCTTCCTTGTTTTGTTCTGTAAACTGAAACGGGCAGTTTGTGAAAAGAGCGAGCGAATCATTTTTGGCCCTGAATGGACGTGTCAGAAAGCATCAGGTCCGAGGTGCACTACCTCCTCCCCCTTGTTTTCAGGGACACTTAACGGTTTGCATCAGTGAGCAAATAAAATCATCCCCTTTTCTCTTCTTATAACTTCACTCTAATTGCCGTAGGGTTACAATGAGATGTCTGAAATGCGAATCTTTTCTGAGGATGTGATGTAATTCTCCCTGATGCTGTTCAATTTAATAGTGACAGTGACTTTCTTTAGTGTGTCCATTAATATAAACAGAGTATTTAATGGAGTAATCATGTTAAAGCCTAATGCAGGGCATCAATGCTGGGTTTAATTAAGACTTTATTCCAGGTTTGTGTTGCACGGTCAGGGTTATGGTGTTGCTGCTCAGCTTGGATAAGAAGCTCAGGGGTTAATGGGCTGTGCCTGTGACCTCAACATTATACTTATGTTGTTTTGCTCATTTCTTTAGAAATTTTATTCAGTTTGTTCCAAATGTTATTATAATAAAGGAAAGCGTGCTTTATTAATTTCTGGATGAAATACAGCAGTGTAATATCTATGCATGGAGAATAAAATAAAAAAGCATTGGCTAACATGTATGAAAAGCTTAGCATGATTTTTGGATATTTAAAGTTTGTTCTGTGTTGTTGGTAAAATAGCTAATAAAATTGTTATTTATTTATTTTTTTTTAAACAAAAAAGTTCATCCAGGATATTTCTCCTGTACCGACACGTTCTGAACAGGTGGCCAATAGGAAGTCTTGAACAAACAACACAGACGCTTCTTCACTTTGTTTCTCAATCATAAAGCCCGCGGTATAGTGTTTCATTAAAGAATTAAGAAAATTAGATATAATGATGGTATGATGATGACCAGGTGTCATGTAACGCAGTTTCTTTTGTACAATAACATTAAGCAGCTGTTAAACCCTGTGTGTGGTGTTGAGGTGTCATTTCTGTGGCTTGTACCTCAAAGCTTCAGTGTAAAGTTACACTTGTGTGTGTGTGTGTGTGTGTGTGTGTGTGTGTGTGTGTGTGTGTGTGTGTGTGTGTGTGTGCAGTGGATGATTATTCATAGCCTCTTTAATGGGGAAGGCTGGGCGGCCCGAGGCCACGTCCCGAATCTCTCCTCTCCACTGATGTAATTTATTCAGGTGACAGACAGAAAGTGTGCCTTATTTACCCCCCCCTACCCGTCTACTCCCTCAAGCCGTGTGTAGCCCTCTTACAGCCCTGGGGGGAGGGGCAGAAAGGCCCGGCCCAGGGTGGAAACAGGGCAGCCAAACAGATGGCATCCTATTTGTGTGAAGCCTGTCATTCCAGCAGATTAATGCAAGAGGGTTGGTTAAAGAAAAAGAGCGACAGACAATCAGGGGCTGGAGGGGAGGGAGGAGGGAGGAGAGGAAAACAATAGCGCCACGTGCCGTGGTGCAGATTTGTCGTTCGCTGACACAATAGGTGATCATTTTTCAACGAGGCCGGACCAACTGTTGCAGACAGGCGCGAGCCCCGTTAACTGCGTTTCAAACGATCCGCTGTTTATGTACGATTCAGCCAATGGCTGACAAGCGCCAGTAGTCACCTGACTAAACTGTGTGTGGGGGGGGTGGGGGGTGCTACTACAGTGTCTGCAAAAATAACCGAAAATAGTGAGGGTTGTCATAGTGACCCCAATTATTAGGCTCAATAGTGAGCAAGTGGAGAGGATTGGAGGGCCTCTCTCTCTCTCTCTCTCTCTCTCTCTTGCTTGTCTCCTCTCAGTGCTCTCTTGAAGCAATGTAAAAAAAATTCTTATATCAAAAGTAAACACATTTTTTCTGAATCATTCAAGGAAAGGTGGGAAAATCATTATTATTTAATAATAATACAACTAAAAAGCATTTATTGACAATCCCTTTTTATCACTAGTGACAAAACTATCTATCCATCCATCCATCCATCCATCCCTAATTCAGAACATTGCGGAATATTTTGCTGTTGTTTTTTTAAGAACGCACTGAATTGTTTACAAATACTGTATAATTATATCTTAATAAATAAATCCTGACTTTGGAGTGCAAGCTGCTTTTTGTTTTTCCCAATAAACCTTTGAGAGCCTTTCTTTTTTTAAATCCTCAATCTAAAGTGTATTACTTCCTTCATGCTAAATTAAATGTGTGTGTGGGGGTGTGTGTTTAGGCTTCTGACCTCGGATGCGTCCGAGCTGTGTAAGTTTGACCCCGGTGACCTCCAGTCTCTGACCTGGCTGACCTCGGTGGACGTCCCTCGTCTGCAGCAGCTCCGCTCGGGCAGAGCCGAGTTCAGCATGAGCGCTCAGGACCAACTGCACACAGGTCAGCGCGCGCACACACACGCGCACACACTTTATATAGAAAACTTCATAACATCATGATTTTACCTGTGTGATTACAAACCTACAGCAGCTCAGCTGAGTAACATGAGCGTGGCTGGAGGAGGGACGTCCATGATCCATCTACAGAGTAACATGCAGCACAGCCCTCTGGGAATCAACAGCGTGAGTTACACTTGACACAACGCGTTTCTGTACACAGCTTCTTTACTTCACTATAACATACTGCACCTGCAACAGTATCCTGAGGTATTAAACTGGCTCTGGGGCTGCTCTTGTTTCACAGATGCCGCAGTTTTCTCCCAGTTTTCCGTGTCCTGCCTCGGTCTATCAGACCTCTTCTCAGCAGGTGATGACTTTCTCCCAATCCAACCAGCAGGTACTTCACTCAAACACCAGTCACGTCCTCAGTGTAGTTTATAGATGTAGAGTTTGGTTCTGACCTTGTTTCTAATCTAGTACACCCGATTCAGCCTGTTAACATCTTTAGGAGAAACTGATCTTCAGCATCTGATATCGTGATGTGTTCAGATATTTTTGGACAGTTCTAGAGATACTGAAATATTTTAACCTGCCACAGCTGACTGTTCTCCATCAAGGCTGGAGCTAACCTCTGCTCATCAGATCTTAGAAACTTATTATAATAATATAAACGTACACATGCCAGCCCTTCATGCTGATTCATTCCTGTGTGTTTGCTGTGGTTTCAGTGTTCTCCTGGAGGACTGTACAGCAACTTCAACAACCAGAGTTTATTCACACAGCAGCAGATCCACACTCCACACAGCCAGGAGACGCAGCCCAAAACCTTCCCCAAACCCATCTACTCCTACAGGTGAGCCACCATGCACATCTATCATACACTGTAAACAACTGTGGTGGTCAGTAGATGTCCACAGTCAAGCGTTTCCACACTTGGCATGATAAAGCTGGTCTGCTTGTCCATCTCTCTCTAGCTGCCTGATTGCTATGGCTCTGAAGAACAGTAAAACAGGCAGTCTCCCAGTCAGCGAGATCTACAGCTTCATGAAGGAACACTTCCCCTACTTTAAGGTGATGTTATACAGAACTATACAGTGTGTGTGTGCATGAACGTGAGCACTAAACAGAACCGATTTAGGAGAAAAACGCCTCTGAATCTTATATGGTTTTAATTCTCTGGGATGGTCAGACGGCACCAGACGGCTGGAAGAACTCTGTGCGGCACAACCTCTCTCTGAATAAATGTTTCGAGAAAGTGGAGAACAAGATGAGCGGCTCATCGAGGAAGGGCTGCCTGTGGGCTCTCAACCCAGCCAAGATTGACAAAATGGAGGAGGAGATGCAGAAGTGGAAGCGTAAAGACCTAACAGCCATCCGACGCAGCATGGCCAACCCAGGTCAGTATCAGGAACTAGATGAGATAATGGATCAATAAGATTTGATTTAACTGTGACTTTTCCTTTTTTTTTTTTTGCCTGAATCTCTGATGTTCCCCTCATGTCCTTACTCAGATGAATTAGACAAGCTGATCACAGATCGGCCAGAGAGCTGCAGGCGAAAACCGCTGGATCCTCAGCTTCCTCCTCCTCAGCCGGTTTTGTCTCTGCAGTGTCTTACTGTTCACCATCAGCTCCAGCTGCAGCTCCACACTCAGCCCCGGATAGCACCAACATCTCCGGCTCCTGCTCAAACACCACCACTCCACCCTGTACCTGACCTCGTCAAACAACCACCACCACCAGCGGAGATCTTCAGTGTCCACAGTGATGTCCACTCTGAGGTAGATGCTCTGGACCCCAGCATCATGGATTTCGCCTTGCAAGGTTGGTGACGTGAGAAGTTTTGTAGTTGAATTTTTGAATGAGATAAACAGATGAGGTCATAAAGAGTGATATAAATTATTTGATTTTTTTTTTTTTTAATCAAAAATGACAAAAGTGTTTGTCACAGTTGTGAACAGGAACGTTTTATTGTGGTTGCTAAATGCTAATACCACCCAATGGTGGCAAATTATTTTAACACCGCGTACTCTCTCGGTACAGCAGTATATAATATTACACAGACATTCTTCGCCGTTTGTCACGTCTCGTCAGTGTGAGGTCAGTGATTAAGTGCCTGTGCTAATAGCTGGAAGGTATCATACTAGTTTGAGATTAAAGCCCCTCACTCACTGCTCCTTGTTTATCTGCAGGAAACCTGTGGGATGAGATGAAGGATGACAGCTTTAACCTGGAGGCCCTGGGCTCGTTCAGTAACTCCCCCCTGCGTCTCTCTGACTGTGATCTGGAAGGTGTGAGCACAACACCAGTGTCCAGTGCTGCTGAAATTCCCTTCTCGGGCGTTTACACATCTTACAGCACGGTGGATGGATTCTCCAACCAGTACATCAGCACACAAGGCAGCAGCAAACCCATTGTCCTGCATTAAACACACAGTCACACGCACCAACCAAACAGCAAAGACCAGCTTTACTCCAAAGGACCATCAACAATGCACATTTTGGCTTTTGATTTAAAGCCAGAATAATACTAATTAAAAAAAAATAGTTTCTCATGAACCAAACAATACTGTATTCATGGACACCCTTCCTTACACAAACTACTAGTGACACAGAACCTTTGGAACTCTGATTGTATAAAAGGGACATATATAAATGTTTGACACTAATCAGTCTCCAGCGCTGAGAGAAAAGTGAACCAAACAGCTCATTTCTAGAAAATTAGAAAATACACTGCCCGGCCAAAAAAAAAAAAAAAGTCACCATTTGGATTTAAATAAGAAAATACATAAAGAGCCTTTAATTGGATAATTACTGCTGTATTTAATGTGTTTCAGCTGCAGCAATTCTTTTAACCCTAACTGATGCAGTGAGTAGCTTCTCCTCATTTCTTAAACAAACATGTCGGAAGATGCATCCCGTGCTCATGGAAAAGATGTTACTGCGTTTCAGAAGAGTCAAATTATTGGCCTGGATCAAGCAAAGAAAACAAATAAGGAGATTTGAGCTGAAATGACTGGAATTGGATTCAGAACTGACCCACACATTATTAACACCTGGAAGGATAGTGGTGAACTATCAACTTTGTGGAAAAAATGTGGTTGGAAAAAGATCCTGACGGACCATGATCAGAGATCACTGAAACGCTGGGTGAAGTCAAATAGTTATAAAAAACAAACAAACACCACAGCAGAATTCACAGGATTGGGACTAAACAGCTGTGTGTCCATAAGAAACCCACTTGTTAGTGAGACTAATCAGGAGAAAAGGCTTCAATTAGCTCGGGAGCATAAAGACTGGACTCTGGACCAATGGAAAAAGGTCATGGGGTCTGATGAGTCCAGATTGACCCTATTCCTGAGTGATGGGCGTGTCAGGGTAAGAAGGGAAGCTCATGAAGCGATGCCCCATCATGCATAGTGTCCATTGTCCAAGCCTCTGGAGGCAGTGTGATGATCTGGGGTTGGTTCAGTTGCTCAGGTCGAGACTCAGAAACGTTACGGGGCAATAAAATGAAGTCAGCTGATGACCTGAATGTACTGAATGACCAGGTTTTATCACATCAGAGGGGTTTAATTCCCTGATGGAATAAAATCAGGGCTCAGAGAGAGAGAGAGTGCTTCGAGGAGCACGAGGAATCATTTACACACCACAGAGTCCCGACCTTAACCCCCACTGAGAGTCTGTGGGATGCTGGAGAAGATTTTTACAGAGCAGTCCCACTCTCCTGGACTGAAATAAATGTTATGATGTTGTACAAGTTTAATGAAACGATGCCACGGTGAACGAGCACCGTAATCAAATTCATTATTCAAGTGTGTCACTTTTTTTTTTGATGGGGGGTGAGTAATGTTAGTGATGATGTGACTGTGTTGTCTACTGTCGTTTCCATGTGTGTGTGCGCACATGCATGGATGGATGTGCGTGTGTGTGTGTACCTCTGAACTTGTGGTCAATGTACTCCAGAATGATGCGCACTATTTGCACGAGTGTGAGAATCAGAGCGCCGAACGCCAGAGAGCCGACGTGATACCTGAGAGAGAGTCAGAGAGAGAGCGCACACACACACACACACACACACACACACACACACCATTTATTTTTTGAAAAAATAAAAATCCAGCTTTCAGATTGCAGTTAGCTCCACTGCCTTACTGGTGCTTAAAAAAAAGAAAAGAAAAGATTTTTATTAGCTTTTAACCCTCGGTGTTTAAAACGTTCTACTCTCCAGGAGAGAGAGTGAACTCAGGACCACATCTCCGTTCTCCAAACCTAAAGGACGTGTTGAGGAGGTGCTCACCGCAGCGTCCTCATGAAGGACGAGATCAGAGGGCATGCTGGGATGTCGGAGGGTTTGTGGAAGGCCCAGTAGTAGGAGGCGAAGGCTCCGGCGAGCGTGCACTGGCCCAGAGCGATGACGAAGTTGGCGCACCACAGGAAGCCCACCACGTTATACAGCTGCAGGTTAAAGAGGTTCCTCTGGAACACACCCTCCGTGTTGTACTTTATAAAGATGCAGCGTGCAGACTGACAGCTCCCGTACGCCGAGGAGTTAAACGTCTGCACACACAGGGAGGGACAGAGGGAGAGGAGACGTGAGACATCAGGGAGAGACGGAATTATGACTGGTGTAATATATTGTATATAATAATGATGATGATGATGATGGAGTCCAACGTCCTCACAGCCTGGGATACATGAACAAAATAATTTCACTGTACTGTAGTGTGTGTGAGATAAATAAAGGTTTTCTTCTTCTGATGATGGAGAGAGAGAGATGAGGATCGTGGGAACGAGAGACAGACGGGTGGAGAGAAATTGGATGGATGTAAATTAGTCAAGGGGAGAGAGAGAGAGAGAGAGAGAGAGAGAGAGAAAAAAAAAGAAAGAGGGCACAGCATGTGACGGAGGAAGAAAGATGATGTCCAGTTCTGTGTGTTTACCGTCGGGTCACAGCTCTCGTTGCCCATGATGGAACCACAGCCGCTTTCTGAAGGGTTCAAAGCTATAACATTGTACACTGGACCTCCGGATGTAGCCAGATAACTACACACACTGCATTAAGGAAAACACACACACACATACGTGTACACACACACACACACACACACACACACACACACACACACACACACACACACAGAGGAAGGATACAGAGCGGTGATGCCCCAGTAGGAGAGACACACAAGGAGCATCACGAAGGTGACTACTGGGTAAATCAGTGTAGACATCATGTAGCCCACCGCCCTAAACACACACACACGTTCATTTTTATACATAAGCACAACATTTTTCATGAAATTGACAGATTAAATAAATGATATCTGGAAGACTGAACTGGAATTACACTCCTGTGTTAATGAAATATACAGAGTGTGTGTGTGTACCTGCTGGACTCCTGAATAACAGCGATGGCGATGAGAATTCGAGTTCTGAGGAAAATCAGAGTCAACAGGAGAATCGCCTCCACCACACACAGAATGATCACTGAGACACACACACACACACACACACACACACACACACAATTACAGTAACCAATCAGATCAGTCTCCACCCACAATGCCCCGTAAACAATCCACATCCCAGTCTCCGCCCACAATGCCTTGTAACCAATCACTGTCTATGGTTAAACATTAACACATGGATAAACTGGTGTTGGTAAATACTCCGAGCAGTCAGTGGTGCTGCAGGTGAAACCCTGAACCCACTCCAGTGGAACAGTTATGATGGTGAAGGAAACAATTATTTAATTACTCTTTCTGCTCCTGTGCTATAACCAGTAATAACTCTTCACTGTGCCTTTCTCTGTAAAACCGTGAGCTTTCGGATGTAGAGAGACTTACAGAAGGCCAGCCAGGTGTCGCGGATCTGCAGGTACACGTTAACGTCAGTAGTGAAGCCGACGCTGTTGTAGGTCAGAGTGGAGTCTACCAGGGACGCGTACTCGTTATAGCAGTACCAGATACCTGAGAGTGACGAGAGACAGAGTGATCATCATCATCATCGTTCACCATCAGTCCCTCACTGGATCACCCACACTCTTACCGAATGCTCCTACTGCCAGAACCCCAATGATCATGACCCACACCAAGATGGCCGCCAGGAAGCGTAAGAGAAGGAGGAACAGCAAACTGATGACCATCGCTATCACCAGCCCTCTGTGGGAAAGTATGAGATACCATACACACACACTTTAGAAGTGTTGTTGCCTCATTCTCGTCACCTTCCCCTTATTGAGGAGTGAATATTAAGAATATTAAAGCTCAGCCTCCTGCTGTTTTTAATAATCAAAGCTCTAAGTAATGTTAATGTTAAATGTCTGCACTTCTGGCTGTGAACACCAGATGGTGGTATCGGGCAAAAGTTGCCGATCTCCTCCTGTCTCCACTTTTCACAGGCAGTGTTGCCAATATAGCGACTTTATCGCTAGAGTTAGCACCTTTTTGACCTTACCTAGGAACGAGAAATCAAAAAGGTCAATAAATTTAGCAACTTCTCAACTTTCGCAACTTCCGTTCTCGTTTTCAAGCAACATCAAAAGTCACCCTTCACTGATCTGTGAATGATGCAATCTAGTGACTTTTAGCGACATTTCAGAGAGTCAGTAGCAAGTCGTGGTGAGATTTTTGGCAGCACTGTTCGCAGGATCTGTTTACAGGTCGGCTTTTATGTTACCTCGCTTTTAAGTCGACACGGTAGCACAGAAGAAGAAACGGAACAAAAACACTATTTTACGAAGTTCAGAGGGACGTGTGGAGTTATTGTTGGGATATAAACAGCAAGTGAAATCTGTGAATTTTTTAAAAAGTGGACCTCTGCTATACAAAACTAACTAAGTAACAAAGTAACTTTTTTGAAAACTTTGCTAGTTCGCTAGCAAAATACGCCATCTTCAGGTCATGTCCAGATGAAGGAATACGAGTAATTAAAAAAAAATTACCAGAACAAGATTAAAAAGATCTCAAACTTTAAAACAAAACAGAACCTTCTAAAATATTAAAGATCTCAAGCAAATTAAAAGAGTTTCGAAAATTCAAACAGGAATCTTGTGGCCCGTTAGCGTTCTGGAACGTTCAGCCAGGAGGGCCTGGAGAAACAGAAAACCATCTAAACACATTATACGCTTTGAAACGTATGACACACTTCACTCCGTCCTGAAACTGGCTCAAGATGGAGGTAACGAGGAGGAACAGAGAAGGTCTGAAGCCAGAAATGGAGAGAATGTTATAAATGTGACAAAAATAAAATTGTTTTATTTCACACTTACAGAACGATCCACTGCCAAGTAGAAGCAAAGTCTGCGAAGATGCGAACGCCCACGTCTCGGGCATTAAACTCACCCAGAAGGTCACTGAGAGAGAGAGAGAGAGAGAGAGAGAGAGACTCTGTATGTGCTTTAATGCAACACTACTCGCTATTCACTAACCCCAGAGAAAACCCTGTTCACAACTCAGCAACTACAGACGCACAGCTCAAAGTGCACTACACACACACACTACATTGAAGCAAACTACAAGCTCTAGAATTCAGCACATGTACTAGTGCATCCCAAATAATTAGAATATCATGAATAAGTTCGGCGGCATGGTGGTGCAGTTGGTTAGCGCTGTCGCCTCACAGCAAGAAGGTCCTGGGTTCGAGCCCCGGGGTCGGCGGGGGCCTT
>JAODTV010000017.1:5442428-5453260 GCA_025399955.1 Galeichthys feliceps
TTCGTGCAATATTCGTGCGACATACGCAAATGTGTCGTAAGTACCAATTCAGTGTGACTGCAAGTGAAAATTGTCGCAAATTCACGTATTTTCTCGCAATTTTGTGTCTCCAACTAGTCGAGAGCTGTCGCAGCCCAGTGAGATACTACCCTAAGCACAGATTTGTTATCAGATGCATAAGGAATGGTGAGTTAATGACAAAAGTTCTACAAGGGTAAGAACTTCTCAGAAGCTCATCTTGCTGTTTGAACTTTGGCTTATAAGGTAAAGAGTGGTTGTAATGTTGCTGATCAAGCAAAGATAAAAGATAAAGATAAAACTTTTTGTAGTCTCTGAAAGCAATAGTGATGATAACATATACACACCGAAGACTGACGTACACGTTGGGCTTTAAGAGATAGTGATAATTATCACTGTACTAGGTTACCATAGGTCACAAGTTTTTTTTTTTAAATGTGCAGATAGATATTTAGATAAATATTAAAATGTCAGATGAAGACATTTCAAGCAGCTTTTTTTCCCCAAAAAGTAAAGCTCTGTATAAGAGTTTGCAGAATGATTAAACTGTGAGGGACTGGTGTCCAGTCCAGGGTGTATTGCTGCCTCGCACCCAGTGCCCCTGGGATAGGCACTGGATTACTGAAGATGAATGAATGAATGAATGAATGAATGAATCCATAAAATAGTTCTTGGAAGTGGGCTCAAACCTTAGACCTTGCTCTTTGTCATTTATAATACATTACATACTTGAACACACTTTAATTGAAAATATCAATTGAAGAGCCAATAATGAATAGTGTCTGATCTGATATCGGTGATTTCCGATGCTGTCCATGATTTCCCTGTCCTTTTCGATATTGTTTCCACAGCAGACTCATATGAAGAAAGGCCTTGTGAAAATACGGGTCTGATTTTCAAAGATTCAACATCAACATTTATTAAGCTTTGGAAACTAAATCAGTGGTACGTTTATTTTGAGAACTTGCCTCAGGCCACATGAGCATATTTTAATATGCTTGTTAAAAAAATCCTCCCCACAGTAAAAGCAACACTAATATCTTAATGGCCTCGTTTAAAAAAAGGAAGAAAGAAAAAACTGATGTGCAAAAAACATGGATTATAAAGAAATCCAATTATAATCAACTGATTGGCTGTCTGTAGTAATAATTTGATGAAGAGGAGGCAGTTCAATTTTGGAGCGATTGCCCTTATTAAAAAGCTTTGAGGAGAAGCATGCTTATTACTCTGTTTTGATACAGATGAGATGGAATCTAACTTTATTAATTTCCTGTAATATTAATAATCACGTTATCCCTTCGGCTGTGCTGCATTGGGAGAAGAAGCTGAAATTATTCCTTGATGATTCCTGAAATGATTCCACACACGGGATTCCTAAAAGCAATCATGTTTTTAAAAAATACAATGTGCCATTTATTGAGATACTCAGTTTTCACACTAAATCGACCCATTCCATTCACACTCAGAGTAAATAAATAGCTTCTGAAGCTATGAATTATAATGAGGTAAGAATGTGAGTCTCGATTTATTAATTATTTTTCAGGAATAAAATTAAACATGTTGGAAATGGTCTCAAAATTGCAAATGAATAACAATTCATATTAGCCAGTGCATGTGACATAATAACAGAAGTGCCAAAAGCACCCACAGTCTTGGAAAAATGCAATTACTCCATAAAGACAACTGTTTCTTACTACGTTTCAGCCCAGGGCTTCTCAACTCCAGTCGTAGACTCACTGGATAGCAGTTTCAGGTTTTCCCTATTCCCAGCACACCTAAGGCATCTCGAAGCACTCTGTAATTAGTGGACTAGATGTATTAGGTGTGTTAACAATCAGAAAATGTTCAAATTGTAAAAGGGCAGTGTGACATAATATGGAAATCTGAAATACAGTGTTATATAATTTCAGCTTTGCAATAGCATTGTTGAATTCTTGAAACTGATTGGTCAGAAGGTGTTGATTAATTTTCGATAACAGCAGCTCTGAGAATAGTTCTGGTTGCAAGGCACATCACAGGCTTACGTTAATGTAGTTGTTCTAATATGTTATCATTTTTACAGCTAATTCACAGGAGCTTGGATGGTGTATAGCTGCATAATCTAAGCCTCATCATAAACTGATTAAAAAGCATGCAGTTATTTAACAAAGAGGACCATAATCATTGATATGGTGAAGTTTTCCATATTTAACATTCACAGAGGAAGTCTCCAGTCTCTGTGCTTTTTACTCCAGGAAAATCTTCAGGACAGAGGGTTTTGGTTTCAGTTTCTCAGTTTTTGTCTGATTAATGTCGTAGACATGGTGACAGAATGACAGTTTAGATCTGCTACAATATAAATGATAACAGGAGTGACTGTTGTGAATGTTCTAAAACATTAAATGTATAATACCATAAAACTATGAACTGTCATTCTTTAATTCTTCAATTTCTTTTTTTTTTGGCAAACTGCGGTGGTATAAGAGGAATACAGCACCTCAAGACGTGCAATATGGAGTGGCATTGCACCACTATCATTGATTATTTTAATATAACAGCAAACCTGTTGCGTTTTATTCTTAACTGATGTCACAAATAATTATTAAAAGTTTGTCCTTACAGTTAAAGGGGAAACAACATTTTGTTAACCTTTCCATATATGGATAAAATTAGATTTAAATCTATACAGTGGGGCCAGAATGTACTCGAGCCACTTCACTTTTTGCACAATTTATGGTGTCATGGATTCAATTTTATTTTTGTCTCCTATTCCAGATAATAAACCATAATGACAAAGTAAGAACATGTTTTTTGCAAATTTATTAAAAATCAAAATAAATAAATACACAAACATTAATTAGACCCTTGGCTAAGGCACATACAGTATGTTAGAGAAGGCAGGTGGATTGAAGACGGATGTATTCGCAGAAAGAGAGTCTTTTATAAAAGACACATGTGCATATAGTCCAAAATGGCAGGCTGAATCAAAAACGAATAAATAGGCAAAGGGTCAGGTGAGGCACAAACCGGCTAAACTGGGCGAGACAAGATCCGAATCAGAACACAGAACAGTCAGGAAACCAGGAAGACAACATGACAAAAGGCTCTGTAATGGTGATTACCAATGTAATACTTCGCAAAGTCTAGTTGTGTGCATTGTCCTTATATGTGCGCGTTGACTGCACCTTAATCCAAGGCAGATGCTAGTCATTAGAGGGCAGTGTGTGCGTGGATGAAAGTCTGTTGCACGTGCCAATGCAGGTGGATGTGACAGAACCCCCCCAAAGAGCTCTCTCCAAGAGCTAAAACCCATCTTCAATGGCCCCGGGGATGAGGGCCTGGTGCTGGATGCCATGCCACTGGCGCTCCACTCTGGCTCTGGGTGGACGTGGCACCGGATTCTTGGCTCAGGTGGGGGCTTGGGCTTGGGTCGGGCCTTGAATAGATGCAAGGACACAGAAGGAGGCTTGGGTTCAGGACAAGACTTTGGCTCGGGCTCTGGACAGGACCTGGACTTAGGACAGGACTTGGGCTCTGGATTGGACATGGGCTCAGGGCAGGACTTGTGCTTTAGACTGGACATGGGCTGAAGAAAGGAAATGGGCTTCGGCTCTAGACAGAATTTAGGCTCCTGACAAGGCATGGACACTGACATGGGCTCGAGCATGTACCCTGACATCAGTCTGGGCACAGGCATCAGCATGGGCTCAGGGACAGGTGTAGACTTTGTCTGAGCACTGATCTTGTCCTTGCTGAAGCCAGGCAGCATAGTGGCGATGTCTTCCTCGAAGCCTAAGCCAGGTGGCATGGCGGCGACATCTTCAAAGCCAGGCGGCAGGATGACATCTTCAAAGCAGGCAGCGGGATGACGTCTTCAAAGCAGGGTGGCGGGACGATGTCTTCAAAACCGGGTGGCAAGAATAAGCGCTCGTATGCACTGAAATCTGGAGGAGAGGCCGCCTTGTCGGCCTCTGGCCCGGGCTCTGGAACTGGCTGTGGAGCAGAGGCCACCCTGTCAGACTCTGTCGCGGATTCTGGAACTGGCAGCGGAGCAGAGGCCACCCTATCAGCCTCTGGCGCTGGCTCTGGAACTGGCAGTGGAGCAGAGGCCGCCCTGTCGGCCTCTGGCACTGGCTCTGGAACTGGCAGTGGAGCAGAGGCTGCCCTGTCAGCCTCTGGCACTGGCTGTGGAGCACAGGCCGTCCTGTTAGCCTCTGGTGCTGGCTCTGGAACTAGCAGTGGAGCAGAGGCCACCCTGTCAGCCTCTGGCGCGGGTTCTGGAACTGGCAATGGAGCAGAGGACACTCTGTCAGCTTCTAGTGCTGGCTTGGGAACTGGCTGTGGAACAAAGGTCGTTCTGAAGGCTTCTGGTGCTGGTTCTGGAACTAGCAGTGGGGCAGAGGCTGCCTTGTTGGCCTCTAGTGCTGGCTCTGACACTGATAGTGAGCAGAGGCCACCCTGTCAGCCTCTGACACTGGCTCTGGAACTGGAAGTGGAGCAGAGGCCATCCTGTCGGCCTCTGGCGCTGGAACAGGCTGTGGAGCAGAGGCCGTCGTGTCGGCCTCTGGTGCTGGCTATGGAACTGGCAGTGGAGCAGAGGCTGTCCTGTCAGCCACTGGCGCTGGCCCTGAAACTGGCTGTGGAGCAGGGGCCGTCCTGTTAGCCTCTGGTGCTGGCTCTGGAACTAGCAGTGGAGCAGAGGCCACTCTGTCAGCCTCTGGCGCGGGTTCTGGAACTGCCAATGGAGCAGAGAACACTCTGTCAGCTTCTGGTGCTGGCTTGGGAACTGGCTGTGGAACAAAGGTCGTCCTGAAGGCTTCTGGTGCTGGTTCTGGAACTGGCAGTGGAGCAGAGGCTGTCGTGTCGGCCTCTGGTGCTGGCTCTGGAACTGGCAGTGAAGCAGAGGCTGTCCTGTCAGCCACTGGCGCTGGCTCTGAAACTGGCTGTGGAGCAGGGGCAGTCCTGTCGGCCTCTGGCACTGGCTGTGGAGCAGAGGCCACCTTGTTGGCCTCGGGCACTGGCTCTGGAACTGGCAGTGGAGCAGGGGCCATCCAGTCGGCCTTTGGCACTGGCTCTGAAAATGGCTGTGGAACTGGTAGTGGAGCAGAGGCCACCTTCTCAGCCTCTGGCACTGGTTCTGAAACTGGCTGTGGAGCAGAGGCCATCCTGTCGGCCTCTGGCGCTGGAACAGGCTGTGGAGCAGGGGCCATCCTGTCAGCCTTTGGCACTGGCTCTGAAACTGGCTGTGGAACTGGTAGTGGAGCAGAGGCCACCTTCTCAGCCTCTGGCACTGGCTCTGAAACTGGCTGGGGAGCAGGGGCCATCCTGTCGGCCTCTGGTGCTGGCTCTGGAACAGGCTGTGGAGCAGAGGCCGTCCTGTCAGCCTCTGGCGCTGGCTCTGGAACTGGCTGTGGTGCAGAGGCCACCCTGTCAGCCTCTGAAACTGGTTCTGAAACTGGAAGTAGAGCAAGGGCCATCCTGTCAGCCTCTGGTGCTGGCTATGGAACTGGCTGTGGACCAGAGGCCATCCTGTCAGCAGCTGGAGCCGGGTCTGAAACTTGAAGTGGAGCAGGGGCAGTCCTGTCGGCCTCTGGCACTGGCTGTGGAGCAGAGGCCACCTTGTTGGCCTCTGGCACAGGCTCTGGAACTGGCAGTGGAGCAGGGGCCATCCTGTCGGCCTCTGGTGCTGGCTCTCCAACTGGCAGTGGAGCAGGGGCCATCCTGTCGGCCTTTGGCACTGGCTCTGAAACTTGCTGTGGAACTGGTAGTGGAGCAGAGGCCACCTTCTCAGCCTCTGGCACTGGTTCTGGAACTGGCTGTGGAGCAGAGGCCGTCCTGTTGGCCTCTGGCGCTGGCTCTGGAACTGGCTGTGGCGCAGAGGCCGCCCTGTCAGCCTCTGAAAATGGCTCTGAAACTGGAAGTGGATTAAGGGCCATCCTGTCGGCCTCTGGTGCCGGCTATGGAACTGGCTGTGGAGCAGAGGCCGTCCGGTCGGCCTCTGGCACTGGCTCTAAAAGTGGCTGTGGAGCAGAAGCCACTTTGTTGGCCTCTGGCACTGGTTGTGAAACTGGCTGTGGAGCAGAGGCCATCCTGTCAGCCTCTGGTGCTGGAACAGGCTGTGGAGCAGAGGCTGTCCTGTCGGCCTCTGGCGCTGGCTCTGGAACTGGCAGTGGAGCAGGGGCCATCCTATCGGCCTCTGGCGCTGGCTCTGGAAATGGCTGTGGAGCAGAGGCCGTCCTGTCAGCCTCTGGCGCTGGCTCTGAAACCGGAAGTGGAGCAAGGGCAGGCCTGTTGGCCTCTGGCACTGGCTCTGAAACTGGCAGTGGAGCAGAAGCCACCTTGTTGGCTTCTGGCCCTGGCTCTGGAACTGGCAGTGGAGCAGGGGCCGTCCTCTTGGCCTCTGGCGCTGGCTCTGGAACTGGCTGTGGCGCAGAGGCCACTTTGTTGGCCTCTGACCCTGGCTCTGGAACTGGCTCTGGAGCAGAGGATGCCCTCTGGTGCTGCCTCTGGAACTGGCAATGTAGCAGAGGCTGTCCTGTCTGCTTCTGGTGCTGGATCTGGAACTGGCAGTGGAGCAGGGGCCGTCCTGTCGGCCTCTGGCACTGGCTCTGAAACTGGTTTTGGAGTAGAGGCCATCCTGTTTGCCTCTGGTGCTGGAACAGACTGTGGAGCAGAGGCCGTCCTGTCGGCCTCTCGTGCTGGAACAGGCTTTGGAGCAAAGGCCGTCCGGTCGGCCTCTGGTGCTGGCTCTGGAACTGGCAATGGAGCAGAGGCCATCCTGTCTGCTTCTGGTGCTGGTTCTGGAAGTAGCAGTGAGGCAGAGGCCACCTTGTTGTCCTCTGGCACTGGCTCTGGAACTGGCTGTGGAGCAGAAGCTACCCTGATGGCCTCTGGCACCAGCTCTAGAACTGGCTGTGGAGCAGAAGCTACCCTGTTGGCCTCTGGCGACAGCTCTGGAATTGGCAGTGGAGCAGAGGCCGTCCTGTCTCCTTCTGGTGCTGCTTCTTGGAACTAGGAGTGGGACAGAGCCTGCCTTGTTGGCCTCTGGCGCTGAATGTGGAATTGGCAGTGGAGCAGAGGCCGCCCTGTCTGCTTCTGGTGCTGGTTCTGGAACTAGCAGTGGGGCAGATGCTACTTTGTTGGCCTCTGGCACTGACTCAGGAACTGGCTGTGGAGCAGAAGCTACCCTGTTGGCCTCTGGCGCCAGCTCTCAAATTGGCAGTGGAGCAGAGGCCGTCCTGTCTCCTTCTGGTGCTGGTTCTTGGACCTAGCAGTGGGGCAGAGCCTGCCTTGTTGGCCTCTGGCACTGAATCTAGAACTGGCTGTGGAGCAGAAGCTATCCTGTTGGCCTCTGTCACCGGCTCTGGAAATGGCAGTGGAGCAGAGGCCACCATGTCAGCCTCTGTCACTGGCTCTGAAACTAACCATGGTACCGAGGCCACCTTGTTGGCCTCTGGCCCTGGCTTTGGAATTGGCATTGGAGCAGAGACCACACTTTCAGCCTCTGGCACTGACACTAGCTGTGGGGCAGAGGCAGTCCTGTCGGCCTCTGGTGCCGGCTCTGGAACTGGCAGTGGAGCAAGGGCCGTCCTGTGGGCCTCTGGCGCTGGCTGTGGAACTGGCTGTGGCACAGAGGCCGCCTTGTCACCCTCTGGCGCTGGCTCTGGAACTGGCAATGGAGCAGAGGCCGTCTTGTCTGCTTCTGGTGCTGGTTCTGGAAGTAGCAGTGAGGCAGAGGCCGCCTAGTTGTCCTCTGGCACTGGCTCTGGAACTGGCTGTGGAGCAGAAGCCACCCTGTTGGCCTCTGGCATCGGTTCTGGAACTGGCAGTGGAGCAGAGGCCACCCTCTCGGCCTCTGGCACTGGCTCTGCAACTGGCAGTGGAGCAGAGGCCACTCTGTCGGCCTCTGGCACTGGCTCTGAAACTGGCTGTGGAGCAGGGTCCATCCTGTCTGCTTCTGATGCTGGTTCTGGAACTAGCATTGGGGCAGAGGCTGCCATGTTGGCCTCTGGCGCTGGCGCTGGAACTGCCTGTGGAGCAGAAGCTACCCTTTTGGCCTCTGGCACCAGCTCTGGAATTGGCAGTGAAGTAGAGGCTGTCGTGTCTGCTTCTGGGGCTGGTTCTGGAACTAGGAGTGGGGCAGAGGCTGCCTTGTTGGCCTCTGGCGCTGACTCTGGAATTGGCTGTGCAGCAGAAGCCGTCCTGGCTGCTTCTGGTGCTGGTTCTGGAACTAGCAATGGGGCAGAGGCTGCCTTGTTGGCCTCTGTCACTGGCTCTGGAAATGTCAGAGGAGCAGAAGCCGCACTGTCGGCCTCTGGTGCTGGAACTGGCAGAGGAGCAGAAGCCACCCTTTTGGCCTCTGGCACTGGAACTGGCTGTGGAGCAGAGGCCGCCATGTCAGCCTTTGTCACTGGCTCTGAAACTAACCCTGGAGCAGAGACCACCTTGTTGGCCTCTGGCACTGGCTTTGGAACTGGCATTGGAGCAGAGACCACCCTTTCGGCCTCTGCCGCTGGCTCTGGAACTGGCTGTGGAGCAGAGGTCCTCCTGTCGGCCTCTGGCGCTAGCTCTGGAACTGGCAGTATAGCAGAGGCCACCCTGTCCGCCTCCGGCACTAGCTCTGAAACAGGCTGTAGAGCAGCGGCCACCTTGTTGGCATCTGGCACTGGCTCTGGAACTGGCAGCCAAGCAGAGGCCACACAGTTGGCCTCTGGCACTGGCTCTGAAACTGGCTGTGGATCAGAGGCCGCTCTGTCAGCCTCTGGCACTGGAACTGGCTGTGGAGCAAAGGCCACCCTGTCAGCCTCTGGCACTGGCTGTGGAGCAGAAACCACCTTGTCCGCCTCCGGCACTAGCTCTGAAACTGGCTGTGGAGCAGAGGCCACCTTCTAGGCCTCTGGCACTGGAACTGGAAGTGGAGTAGAGCCTGCCCTGTCAATCGCTGGCACTGGAACTGGCAGAGGAACAGAAGCCACCCTGTCGGCCTCTGACTTTGGAACCGGCAGAGGAGCAGAGGCCACCTTGTTGGTGCCTGCCGCTGGCTCTGGAACTGGCTGTGGAGCAACGGCTGCCCTGTCAGCCTCTGGCGGTGGCTCTGGAACTGGCTGTGGAGCAGCAGACACCTTGTCAGCCTCTGGTGCTGGCTCAAAAACTGGTTGTGCAACAAAGCTCGACATGTCGGCTTCTGGTGCTGGTTCTGGAACTAGCATTGGGGCAGAGGCCACCTTGTTGGCCTCTGGCACTGGCTCTGGAACTGGCAGTGGAGCAAACGCCACCCTGTCTGCCTCTGGAGTTGGAACTGGCAGTGGAGCAGAGGCCGTCCTGTCGGCCTCTGGTGCTGGGTCTGGAACAGGCAGTGGAGCAGTGGCCATCCTGTCAGCCTCTGGTGCTGGCTCAGAAACTGGCTCTGGAACAAAGGTCGTCCTGTCGGCTTCTGGTGCTGGTTCTGGAACTAGCAGTGGGGCAGAGGCCGCCTTTTCTGCCTCTGGCACTGGAACTGGCAGTGGAGCAGAGGCCACCCTTTCGGCCTCTGGTGCCAGCTCTGTAACTGGCTGAGGAGCAGAGGCCATCCTATATGCTTCTGTTGCTGGTTCTGTAACTAGCAGTGTGGCAGAGGCTGCCTTGTTGGCCTCTGCCACTGGCTCTGGAACTGGCTGTGGAGCAGAAGCCACCCTGCTGGCCTCTGGCACTGGCTCTGAAACAGGCTGTGGAGCAGAGGCCGCCCTGTCAGCCTCTGGCGCTGGAACTGGCAGAGGACCAGAAGCCACCCTGTCGGCCTCTAGCGCTGGAACTGGCATAGGACCAGAAGCCCCCTGTCAGCCTCTGGCACTAGAATTGGCAGAGGAGCAGAAGCCACCCTGTCAGCCTCTGGCGCTGGAACGGGCTGTGGAGCAGAAACACTCCTGTCAGCCTCTGGCACTGGAACTGGCAGAGGAGCAGAAGCCGACCTGTTGGCCTCTGGCACTGGCTCTGGAACTGGCTGTGGAGCAGAGGCCACCCTGTCGGCCTCTGGCGCTGGCTCTGACTGTGGAGCAGCGGCCAACTTGTTGGCCTCTGGGACTGGCTATGGAACTGGCAGCCAAGCAGAGGCCACACTGTCGGCCTCTGGCACTGGCTCTGAAACTGGCTGTGGAGCAGGAGCCACCCTGTAAGCCTCTGGCACTGACACTGGCTGTGGAGCAGAGGCCACCTTGTTGGCATCTGGCCCTGGCTCTGGAACAGAGGCCACCCTGTCAGCCTCTGGCACTGGCTCTGGAACTGGCTGTGGAGCATAGGCCACCCTGTCAGCCTCTGGTGCTGGCTCGGGAACTAGCAATGGGGCAGAGGCCGCCTTGTTGGCCTCTGTCACTGGCTCTGGAACTGGCAGTGGAGCACAGACCAATCTGTCAGTCTCTGCCACTGAAGCTGGCAGAGGAGCAGAGGCCACTCTGTGTGCCTCTGGCGCAGGTTCTGGAACTGGCAGTGGAGCAGCAGCCACCTTGTTGGCCTCTGGTACTGGCTCTGAAACTGGCTGTGGAGCAGAGGCCACCTTTTTGTTTGTGAATTGTTTGCGAAGACTCGTTTTTGCTCGAGTGTTGGTGTTAATCATTAGTCTTTTTTATTTTCACCATAAATCATTTTCAGTATCCTTTTGAATTTTTTATTGTACTTTCACTTTCCTTTTCCCGCATTTTAATTAATTTTTTTCGGAAAAACACCAAGACCAGTTTCTTCCTCCCCCGCGTAAAGACCACAAGCGGAGGCCATCCACATTGGATTTGCTTTAATATCAACAGATCCTCGATTAAGGTACGTGAATCCTTTCATCATGGCACACCTTCAGCTTGTTCAGTGTG
>JAODTV010000017.1:6164474-6175609 GCA_025399955.1 Galeichthys feliceps
TCTCTGTACCAGGCTTGTAGTACTCGAGTCCAGGACTTGTGCCCTAATTTTCAGGACTCGTGACTCGACTCGGACTTGAGCACTGATGACTCGGTCTTGGACTCGGACTCGTGCATTAACTGCATTAGGACTCGGAAAATGGAGACGAGGACTCGATTTTTTCTTTATTTTTTGTAACATGCCATAATAATTTGGCATAAGATATTTATATCTACATTAATTTTGTACTAATTTCGTGTAAGAGTGTCACACCTGTGCGCCTTGGCGCGTGCATCAGATAGACTCTCGGGTGCGCTCTGGACAGCGCACGCGCCAAGCAAACACCTAGTTCCTATTTCAGAAAACATGTCCTTCAACAAGGTGTTCAGATTCGGCTCCTCCTTTCTATGTCACAAGAGGAGCTTATTAGAATGATCCCGCCCCCTCATGGATCGAGAACTGCCTATGTGAATCAATATTCATGAGGAAAGTGCAATCTGATTGGCTGGTGGAAGAGGGGGGGTGGGGTAAACAGTGGCTCATTATCATTTAAAGAAACAGACTGTACCTCAAACGAGACATTTTGTACAGGGCTGTTTAGACGGTGAGAAGGAAGCTGTTGGGCTTTATTATCCTGATGATATTTTGATCAAAGCATGTCACAGATATTTTATTAAGACCTCAGGGAAATGTGACAACGTATAGAAAAGGGGTCGTCACTTTTAAAACTCCGTTCTGGAGTGAGCATGTGATTATTTGGTTTATTATTGAAAAACTTCATTTAATACAAATGATAGTTGCTGATGGTATATTGAGTTTACTTACACACACACACACACACACACACACACAAAAAAAAGTGTAATGAGTTTTTAATAATGGGCATGACCTAGAGCTTTTGCTTTTATCTGTTTGTACTGTAGGATGAGTAAAAAGGGGTCCAAGCAGATTGTGTCACCATGTGTAAAGAAACACATTTTACACAACATGGCTCTATTTTACACTTCGTGCCTGCCTTTAACAGTGGCCTAAAGAAAATTCAAATATCAGCTTGTTGTATAGGTGTACAGTATCAAGAAACGTGAACAGAACTGAATGAAAAAAAAAGTTTATTTCCATAATATACACACAGTACATCATTTCCACAAAAATGTACAAAGTGCAATATGCGTCAGAACTACAGCAAATCTTGCGGTACAAAAGACAAAATTACTGCATACTTAAATATAAAACAAAACTAATGGCAACAGTAGTGAATAAGAGAATTGCGGACACAGCACAACCTCTTCCTATTTGCGTGAAGGGCCTTAGCGACGATATGGCTGCTTTAGTGGTGGCCCAGATACGTCACAACATTACATTGGATTCATGAAGTGATGAAATCTCTCGTTCTCGTTCTTAAACCATTCTTTTCAAAGGTGCAATAAATGTGGCGTCAGCTGAGCATGCTAAACGAGCTTCCTCATGAAATCTATACGGATGTTTCATGAAGTCTGTACTTCATCAAATATATACTGACTTAGTGGCATTTCACTGAACTTTGGTTATGGCTGAGCTAAAAATGTGCTAAAACATGTGTCCTCTGTTTGGAGCAAGGAGAACTTGGCAACTCTATATATAATGATTACGTGTGTTTATGTGTGTGTTTATATAGATACAGAAGTTTGCTGTTCCAGAATTTATTAGAAAAAAAAAACAAGTCAGATAACGAAGCCGAATTGGGATGAAAAACTCAAATTAGTAAATGTAAGAGAACAGATTTTTAACAAAACAGTTGGCAACATAACAGAAGGGAAGATACAGATACAGACTGAACCATGCCTCTGGTGTTTCACTATAAGGCACTTTAACATTAATAACGCAACACTAATGTGAACGACATGTGAATGACCAGCAACTCCTTAGTGGCATCAGAGGCAAAATGGCAATGGCATGTGTGAGGGTGAAGGGGGTTCAGGGACACTCTTGGCGTGAACTGTGGCTCAGTAGAATGGGACTGAAATACAAGAATGTTAAAACGCAAACGCTAGCGCCCTAAAGGGCGTACAGGAAAATCAAATTCAGGTTCCCAAATCCAAAACTCATCATCATTTTCCAAAAGTTGCAAATTACATTACAGGCCTTTAGCAGATGCTCTGATCCAGAGAGACGTACAACATACCCAGAGCAGCCTCAGGAGCAGTTGGGGGTTAGGTGCCTTGCTCAAGGGCACTTTAGCCATTCCTGCTGGTCCAGGGAATCGAACTAGCAACCTTTTGGTCCCAAGGCTGCTTCTCTAACCATTAGGCCATGGCTTCCCTACAGCTCTATAGACTCTCTCCTGAAAGATGGATGGAAATGAATCTTGATCTCTACACCTAAGAAACGTAATTATCCTGTTTTTCCATCAGATTTGGGAACCAAAAGATGCTTGTTGTTTGGACTAATGTTGTCCCTGATGGGTTCAATCATAAGTCAATGTATATTTTGAAAAACAAAACAAATGTCTAAAAGCACAAGAAACCAAACCGAACACTTTACGTTCGGGTTCTGTTAGTAAACATGAACAAATCTTCAACGTAAACTGGATGTAATGTTACCGCATGTTCCTGTTATCCTGTGGATAACATCATGAATTTGCTTTGCAGACACTAATGTGTTCAGGTGATTATTTGGCTTATCAATTAATACTCTATCAATTTTGTTAAAATAACGCTTTTTAAGGAAATCGTTACCAACAGAATTCACAGCTACAAAGCGACGGCTGAATTGAAACTGCGAATAATAATCAGCTGAAACAACAATAGCGTAGTTATTCCTTTAAAATCATGGACAGCTCTCGTTTATGGGGACGAGTAAAAAAGTGGCCTGCATCAGTGCGTTTCTTCCATAATATCACTTTTTTTTTTTTTTTTTTTTTTTTAAATCGCACAACAACAACATTTGCTGTAAAAACACACAGGCGATGACTGAATCTGTGCAAAACAAAAACGAACATTAAAATGCTTCACCTCTATATATAAAAAACAAGCTAACAACTCGAATTTGTTCAAACTTCTTGATTGGTCAGATTAAAACCGTTAGCTTTTCCTTGATCAGTACGGACTTGACGTTTCTTCGGTGAATCCGAGCCCGACCTTGCCACTGGATGGACTCCGGAAACCCAAGACGTTTCTTTTTATTTATTTTTTATTTTTTTTAACAGTACGATATGAGGATTTGGAAGTAAAATTCCGATATCAGGTTGTTGTACAGGTATACAGTAGTGCCTTATTCAAGCCAAAAACCTTCAGAGTTGTCATGAGGACGCAAGTACCGGCCATTTTGTCACCTACGAACATATTTACATACAGTGCATCGTGATGCATGTGCATTCGATCGGAGCGTGTGGTGTGTGTATATCGTATGAGCCTGCTCATGGATAAATACTAACGTGCACTCACTCACACACACACTCGGAAGGGTTGGGTTTTTTGTTTTTTTTTGTCATCTCTCATAAATATTTCACAGTAATTGCACGGTCCATGGTGTGGGACGTCACTCACGCTCGCATGCAAAGGTATATAATACAAGACACACTTCAGTCAGAGTCAGAAACATGTGTTCAACATAACAACAGCATTGTTAGATGTACAAAATAAGATTAAAAAATTATTTTGCATAATAAAATAAGTAACTCAAGTATTTCGATATTGAAATGACTGATATGAAATAAAGGGAACAAACCTGATGCGAGAATAACAGAGTGTGTGTACTAGTGATGGGTGACTGAGTGTATAACTGAGTGTGTGTGTGCATGTGTGTGAAGATGTAGATCTTGTGATCTCACACATGGGAATTTTGAGACCCTCAGGACAGCACATACTAACATCAGACAGATACGTGTCACATGATCTTAGTAGAGATCAACAAACTCAGTCATGTTGGAATGCAATTATATAGACAAACAACCCATACACACACACACACACACACACACACCGTTGTGTTTGTGTGTCTGTGATTTTTCAGACTTAAATGCATTTCAAAGCACAGCAAGATTTGATCAAATCTTATCTTTAAAAATTCAAACCATTATATAAAAAAATTTTGATTCATATTAATTCAGGAGAAGAAAACAAACCTCATTTCTTTTTCTTCTTGACCCTTCTAGCTCTTTCTAGACCAAGACGCATATCTGGAGAAACCGATCGGTAACGAGAACATGGCTTACTTCATCTAGAATCTTCCACTCTAAGTGAGTTTACGTTACGGAGAAGAGAATCGAATCTCGATAACCTTCCCCTGCGTTCATACTAGCAGCTGTTATTGGAACACGTCACTGTCTAGCGCAACTGTTGTGACTTGCGATGATTATCTGATCAGTCTTTTAGCGCTATTGAATTATTCATTCTGATTGGTCAGAAGGTGCGGACTAATTTTATGATGTTACAGACAACCACAGGTTTATATGAATGTGCTTACGTTATTATTTCCATAGTAACAGGTCTTTCACAGGAACTTAATGCAATCTAACAGTAAACGTTGAAAAAAATCATATAATCGTTGATGAGATTCCAGTGCAAGAGTCAGCAAGATTTCCGACCTGGGACAGAGGATGTTGTGTTTTGCGGTTTATTGGTCAGAAGATGAGCTGTGTACAGTGTACAGTATTTTGCTTTTCATTTCAAGAGAAAGTGATGGAATGGCTTTTTATAGCTGCTATAGCGCAAGTGACAAGTAACAGGAACTACTGTACCTTGTTTCACAGATGTAACTTTAAAATGCAGCTATAAATGGATAAAAAGTCACAGTAAGTTGCTGTCACAGAAGAGGGCTAAAACACTTACGGGACTGTGGTTTTAGGAAAATAATCGACACATCAATAGCAGGTGATGTGCTTACCTTGACCTTGAGGTGAGGTTTTATTCCTTGGAAAATGGTAGTAACCAAAGTGGATTTGCTCGAGTGTAGAATTTAGACCAATCCCTGTGGTTCTTGTGTTTAAAACACACTTTAATACAAAGATAGAATTGAGGCAACTTCAGTTTCTATTTCATTTTCAAGTGGCAAACGATGTAGAATTGGAACTAAATCTAAGTATGACCTGAAGTTGTAAGGATGTAGAATTGGGTAGATAGACAACCTGGGGTGAAGTTTGGCCAGAAACATTTACCGTCTCCAATTATTCTTGGTTGGTTTACCACAGCATAACTAATCTGCACCAAATTAATTAACGTTAATTCAAATGTTGTCCGTCCTCCCGGTCACTTACTGCTGGAATCGCAACTCTGTTACCGCTTTTTGATCAACAGAGAACGGGTTCTTGAACCAGTTTCATTCAGGATTCTTTGAACCTTGGTGCCTGCGAGCAAACCACTCTGTGTTTTCACCAGTTTTGAGAAGAATCAAGGATGTGTCATGAATGGAAGGCATTGCACAATACAACACAATGGGAGTAAACAGTCGTAGCAAGATGGCGGTGCTCACTGATTACCTACGTGCTTTTGTTCCGTTATTGCAGATGTTTGTTTTTGGTCCATTTGTTTCTGGAGATGTATCCTTTTCCGTTCCATTCTCCATTACTGCGCTCTGCTTCCTCTCCAAACTAATGACACGCCCACTGATGACATCACTGTTCGTGCTGGAAAAACCAGCTATATTTTAGTTCCAGAACCAGAATTGGGAAGCAATTTTGGTCGAAATGCTTGGGACAATTCAAAATTTGGTCCACGAACCAGAACGGAACCCATTCCCTGTTGGTGTAAAAGGGGTATGAGACAACACACATGCTGTGTCGCTTTCGTACTTGCTAGTGTGAACGCAGAGTAACTGTGATTGCACAGGAATCTTGTCTGGGGCTGATGTTCCAGAATTGTCCTTATGCTACATTCACAGGATGTTTTAGCATCCACTGCTATACATTGCTGGTTTGTCGTAGGCGTGTTTGCCGAGATTTGTGGATTTATATTTATTTTGTGCTATAACCCAGTAGACCTGTGAGCACACTGAGCGTGTGCCAAGTTAAGGGTTGACATGAGCTGCCCTTGTAGAGTTCTACCGCTGGAAAATATAGCTCTGGACATTACACGACAACCAGGATTAGTTTCTCATCATCAAACACAAAACTGGGGTAAATGACCGGAGTGATTTACGTAGCCCCCAAATGCATTGCCCTCACTGAATCACATTTTTGACAAATACCAAAAAAGTCCCTAAGGTGCTAAAGTGATACCTTCCATTTTAAAGCATTCAAGAATATCATCACTACGAGGGCATGAGACAAAAAAACAAAAAACAAAAAAAAATTCAACCACTGTTTCTCCAAAATACCTTAAGAAGACTTGAAAATCTTCTCCCACACGCACAGACGCAAACACATCTTAGTGTTTTCAATATAATATTTCAAACAAGTCCTAACCGCCATCATGTGCCCAGTGTTAACATTCAGTGGTAAAATGAACCATGGAATTGAGACCAGAGCAAAATACAGCAAAGTATCTCCAGCAACATCTGTTGATATACAGAGCAGAGTGAACAGCAGAGAGATCCAAACTGAATTGTGTTCTTCCATTCTAGAAACTTCTCAGCACACACTAAATAGCCAGCAGTGATTTGGAAATCCTTTTCCCTTTGTTGTTCAGAAGTATCCAGAGTGTCTTCAAAATGCGAATAAGCAGGAAGATGGGATTCACACCGAACCAGATTTAGACATGTAGACGAACAGACAACAGGTAGCAATTTCTTGTGAAATATGGCTGCTCAGCAGGAAGGGGAACCAAAGCAATGGTTTCCTTGGACGCTTGGCCGAAGAGCACTCGGTGTACATGTAGTTTTTAATCACACGTTTTCAGCTTCAGTTCCATGCAACGAAAGCCTTAAAACCACAAGAGCCTTCTCGGAATATTTGGATATCCTGTTTCCTTGAGTAACATATTTTTAATATTCACAGCATTTAAAAGGTCTGTTCATTCCCAACTCTATTTGCTAGTTCATCTACTGTGCAGTCCTTCCATGCAAGTCCTAAGAACTTCAGCGGGATGTTCCCTTTGACGGTATTTGTAGATGACCAATCCTCGCAAATAAGAGGAAAGGCTTTTGGGACAGCAGTTGTTCTTTTTTTGTTTTTTTTTGTTGCAAACCCTGTTTTCCCCTCAACTCTACATTGTAATTTTGGTAAAGCACAGTCCCTCCACACAAATTGCAGGACCTTCAGCAAGGCCTTTTCCAATCCACCCATTAAAGAGATCTTTTGACTGCAAACCCTCACGCCCAACCTGGGTATTGATTTGCGGATGGCCAATCCTCCCTTTGAAAAGGAAGAGGTTTTCGGAAAGGGAATCTTTGTCCAAGTACATCATCATCTTGCACAAATTGCCCTCCCTTAATGTCAGCTCCTGGGTGCAGGTGTTCCCATTGCTCCTGGACTAAAGTGCTCCATGGTTGTTGTATCGGAGCAGAGATTGGCACGATCCCAATCTGGACTGATAGTGCCTTCTGGCTCTGGGGAGAGCGTGAGGAGAAGTGTGCCGGCGTCAGAAGAGCATGCTGAGGAGCACAGGTCCTCCGTGGAGAAGGTGAGACTGCCGAGCTTGGCTAATGAGTTGGATCGCTTTAGCCGGGAAGGCACTGTAAGCCCAGCCAGGCGCATCCTTACTTCTATCTCTTGTGCCCGCTGGCGCACCAGACCAGGCTTCCCACGAATGCTGCGGATGCTGTCGCTGCTCGAGCTGCGCGTCAGCGTGGAGCCGTGCGGCGATGAGACTGGCGTCAGTGCTCCCGAGTCTTCAACTGCAAGTGGCACCGATGTCCAAAAATCTGCTGGAGTACCAAACATTCCAGACGAAGTGTCTATGGATGCAGAAGGACGCTTTGGTGTCTCTACAGGGTCTTGTGCAGCACTTCCTGCATGTTCGCGGAAACGTTCCTGGAACAAGCCTGAAAGTTTCTCCAGCCTCTCAGCTCGCCGCCTGACCAGGCCAGACCTTTGTAGCTGGTCTAGTGTCTCCTGCTGTTGCTGTGAGCGCCCCTCTCTAGGTAGACCTGGAGGCCTCTCTTCTGCCTCATCCTTGCCTGCTGAAGCTTCATTCCCTTTGACCACTTGCTCCAATGCTGTATCCTTTGTTTGCTGAAGATCAATTTTCTGCGACTGGCTTCCGGACTTGTCTTTATGTACCGAGGGTGGGATCACTGAATCTGAAGCTGTCTTGCTGCACTTGGTGCACTTGCAGTTTGGGCCACAAGGCCATAGCCGTGTGGGTGTGATGGCCTTGACTGCAATATTGGTGCAAGCTGGCACTTCGGTAGAGATACTAGGCACACCACTGAGGGGTAAGTGGGCAAGGCCATGTCCACTGGCATTAGAGACAGTACTGGGGGTTGTGAAAGGGCTGGATACTGGTCCGGGTTTAGACGCTTGCTTCTTAAGGGTACTCTCCTATTACAGAAAGGCCAGACAACACAACATTACTGAAGAAACGGTTTTAGCTAAACAAAGTCAGTCTGTAGTAATTAGGGTCTTTAATTTATAGAAATTCTATATCTTCTGACTACAATTCTGTCAAACAGCTACAATCAGGACATAAAGCAGTCAGACAACAAACAAACCAAACACGTCAATCAAACTTTCACTCACAGCAAGACTGTTTTGTGTTCGGAGGTGGTTGTTGTTGTTGGAGTTCTCGTTGCACAGGTGATTCATGTTACCCAGATCGATGCCACTCTCCTCCCCTACACCTCCTTCCCTCTCTCTCCTCCCACCTTCAGCAAGTGCCTCCATCTCCTCCTGCTCTTTCTTTGCCTCCTCCTCGTCTTCCTCTTCGACAGTGCTGAATTCAAGGCGCAGACGCAGCTCCTCCAGAGGTTCAGCACCACGGGAGCAAGTCTGTGCCGCTGTGCCCTCTCCGGCAGGTGCAGTGAAGCGGGGTGTTTCAAACGAATCATCATCCAGCAGGGCATCACGCTCCACATCCTCTATCTCAATGTAGACACGATCTACATCCAGCAGAGGCTGTGGCATACGCACGGGTGTTGACGGTTCGCTGTCCAGCGCTGAGTCTGACAGACGCCGGAAGTAGTAGTTGTAGTTTTGGGGGTTCGAAGGGTCAAGTTCCAAAGCAAGGGGTGAAGAGTGGGCAGCAGCCTCGCAGCAGGAGGGACCGGCCCCTGGGGATGAGTCATCAGCGCAGCAGGGTGCTGCCGGACGCTGGCAGTCAGGGTGATCACACTCGGAGTCTGGATGCCAAAGCCGATTGTGACGTTGCTTGCTGTAGAGTATTTACAGAAGTATAGTAGCATGATTTTTTAAAACATGCTGGAAATGATAATGGAAGGACATTTTTCAATCGTGGCTTCGAATAGTGACTCGTGTTTGTCTGAGAAACTTACTTCATTATAAGATTTTATTCAAGTGACATTATAATGCAGATCTCCTCTGCAGGGAAAACGCTTACCTTGCATCCAAAATGCCCTCGTATTCTGCCAGCTGTCTCATGAAGCTGTCGTTGGGTCGCGTGATGCTGCGTTTCTGTTTGACGAAGTTGTAGGCCTTCTCCAGGGTCCAGCCGTACTCTTTCATGGCGTAGGCTATGACCGTGGATGCCGAGCGGCTTACGCCCATCTTACAGTGGACCAGACACTTGGATTGGTTCTTCCTGAAACGTTAGAGGTGAGAAAGTGTGAAACAAAAATTAAAGCCAAGGAACGAACACAGTAGCATCCAAACCTTTCTAAGGACTGATTCTGTCGCTGTGTTAAACGCAGTTATATCACTGTAGAACCCGGTGTGTGAGGGTGCGGAGAAAGACTCGGGAGGCAGGCGCAATTTTAGCTGAGCTCTGGGCTCGCGTTTATTCAGTCTGCGCTTGTCAGTGCACTTTCAAAAATTCAAAAAACGGACAAATCAAGAGAAAAAGGGTCCACCACAGATTCACGGTTTTTGCTCTGTCGAGTTCATGCTCCTCGGCGTGTGTGTGTGTGTGTGTGTGTGTATGTCTTGCAAACTCCACTCATTGCGTGTTACCTGCTGGTTCTACCTGCCTCCTCTTCATCCACAGCTGATGCTCAACCACGCCCCACTGCCACAACCACCACAGGAATAAATTGAAGGAAAGCTAAATTTTCTGTCCATGTAACCTTTGATTCTTTTTTTTTCTAATTGTTCTGCCAACATGTAATGAATTCAAACAGGAACACATCTATTACTATTGCCCTCGAGGCATTTTCTGCGACTGATCCTACTCCGTTTTAGCAAACACTGTTCCATGGCGAAAATTAGTCACCTTGTTTGAGAAATGAGACATCCTAAAGCAACAATGTTACTGACTGCTGTGTGCCTTACTTAGCCTTAACGATGAAGTTGTACGTGTCGTTCCAGTGAGCCAGCAGGTCCGTGGTCTCTTCGTCGTACACACGCACATTGTGGTAACAAAAAGTCCCCGGGAAAAAGTTGTCGATCTCCCGAGTGACATTGAGGATGTAGCCCACACTAAGAACAAAACGTTATAGTGTTCATTATGGGCGTCCCATTCAGGGTATATACATGTTTGGTTAACAGAAGAATCCGAGAAAGCAATAATAGCATACTATATACTGACAGCATTAAACGTCTTTTCTATCCATCCATCCAGTTTAACTCACCCTGTCTCCTGTAGCTCCTCGAGATTGGAAGCGTTCCATTCAGATCCCTAAAATACATAAAAAAAACAAAAACCCACAGAATTTATATAACACACATCATTTCCAGCATTATTGTTATTTTTAAATTGATAACTTTAACATTTCAGTTTCACTAAAACTTTTAACAAGCCATTAACACTTGTTTTTTTTCCCACGAACCAGGTAGAGGTGGTCGAATATGAGCGTAGCTTTATCCATCTGACCCAGGATCAGCAGAATCTCGTTGTCGATGAACTCTTTGTACTCCTTCAGATTGCAGTTCATGTGCTGCTCGAGCTCATTACGGATCTGGTAGAGGTGTGGGGAAAAAAATAAAATAAACATGCCCTGTGTCCAAAATCACTCACTCGTTCACTACTCCCTACTCACTATATAGGGAATTACTATATAGAGGACTATTTAGTGAGCTCATTGATAAAATGAAAAAACGCTTTCGGACACTAGTCCGTCACGCTGTTATTTACGTCATTACTGTCGCACAATTAAAACGTGCCAGATCAGTCGGCTGGTGGGTTTTCAAA